>CM032625.1:42028377-42096590 GCA_019097785.1 Fraxinus excelsior | reverse complement strand
GTGAGCAGTGGTTGTGAGGTGTGATCCCACCACCTACCCCATCCTACCCTACTTAACCCAATCAACAAAAGAACCTAACTTCACAGAATTTCGGGTTTAGGTCCCATTCTTTGATTTCTTTATTTTCTTTTGTACATGAAATAAGTTGAAGAATTTTTTTTTTTTTCTGGGGTTTGTTTATTTATTGTTGTATATGGAGGACGCATAGTATCTGGGAATTTAAAGGGCTTTGTTAGAAGTTTTATTGATTAATTTGGTGTTGAGATGATGTGATTACTGTAAAAATAGGAAAATATTCAGTAATTGAATGGGAAGAAGAGTACTGGAAAACGGCCCATGAGGAAGTCTTTTAAAGATTCTCTCAAAGCACTTGAAGCTGATATTCACCATGCAAATACCCTGTATGTTTTGTCTATTCAAACTCCTTTTGTCTCCATGTGTATGTGATTCGTATTATTATTGCTCTCGGGATTATGGTTTCATAATCCAAAGAAGTTTTCATATTATTCATAATAATAGGATTAAACTGTGCAAAAATATGATTTGTTTATTGCAGATTTTGTCATCTGCATATGATGTTGTAAATTGTAATTGCAGGCTTAAAATCTGAATTGATAAGGTGAAATTGAAGCTATAACTCCTTGCTATCATTGTTCTGTTCTGTTCTGTGATAGTATTCTTCTGAGATGCAGGGCTTCTGAATATCCAAGGGAATACGATGGCGCGTGCCTTCAGATGAGACTATCGTATAGTCCCTGCGCCCACATTTTCCTATTCCTTGTTCAATGGACTGATTGTCACCTAGCCGGTGTACTTGGGATGATTAGGATTCTTATATACAAGGTCATTTTTCTTTTTCTCTTCTTGTGCATATTGTATAATTTTAGTTCATTGTGTTCGATGAAGAATTGACGAGGGGATGGGAATTGCAGGCATACGAGGATGGTAAAACCACCATGTCTGTCCATGAACGAAAAGCTAATATAAGGGAGTTTTATGGTGAGTATATATGTCGAATCCATTGTGTGAAAGCTATCAAAGTATAATAGGCGCATAGATTAAATTTAGTCCTTGTGGTAGAAATGTCTTGTTTGGTAAGGTGTGCTCGTACAAGTTAAAAATCTTGTTCATTATATCGTTGAATCCTAGTACTACATACCAAACACGACCTTATAGTTTCTTTTTTTGGGATGAATGGATTTAGTAATTTGGATTCTTACGGACCACCACGACTGACTTTGATCAGGTGTGATATTCCCTTCTTTACTGCAACTTGAAAAAGGAATAACAGACATAGAAGATAGGAAACAGAGAGAAATCTGCGCTTCCAAATACCGAAGGAGAGACGAGATGGACAAGGGTAAGTTATCCGAAACTGAAATAGAGAGAGAAGAAGAATGTGGAATTTGTATGGAAATGAATACTAAGGTTGTCCTTCCCAGTTGCACTCATTCATTGTGTGTGAAGTGTTATACAGATTGGTAAGTATACTGAAACTAATTGTCTCTATCTTCACTAAAATTGTTGGTTATAACAGCAAAGCACGTTAAATTGATGTTGTTATTGTGGTTGCTTTAGGCATGCTCGATCTCGGTCGTGCCCTTTCTGTCGGGATAATCTCGAAAGAGTAAATTTCGACGAGCTTTGGATCTACCCTAGTAGTTCAGATATTGTAGATTTATCGACAATTGCACGGGAAAATCTGAAGAGGCTTTTAATGTACATCAAGAAATTGCCTCTTATTGTTCCAGATCGAACAATAGTTTCTTACGACCCTAATTTCCGATGAGGCATTGAAAGAACTGGACTGTGTTTTGTGCATAGGATTCATTTGACTGTATATGTGATCAGTTCAGTTTGTCCACTTTTCTTGTATGTATTGGCAATTGTAAGCGTGGACTTATTTATGTTACTTCAATTACAATTGATTCATTCTTGTTAATTTTTACTCGCTTTGAGGGTCATTAGTCTCAGAAAGCAAAGAGAAAATGTGTACAACTGAGATCAATAGGTAGGGAACTTCTATTTGTGCCCAGACTTAATTTGTATACATCCATTGAAGCTTGATTTAAAAAGGGATAAAAAGGGTGGGGGTGGGAATTGCCTGTTCCCTGGTTAAACTTTTTTCTCCTCATGTTATACTCATTGCAGTTCATATTTTCTTTGGTCCATGGTGGAATTTATGAAGACAGTCAATCAAAAGGGTAGTAAGACCTTGCCGGGTACATAAAGATTCAAGCTTCGGCAGCTGAAATCTGGTCAATACTGAAAAATATCAAAATTTTGAATGATATCTTGTTCAACTTCAAGAGAAGCCAAAATCAACACTTGGATATAAACAAGTTCCAAAAATGTCTAAAATCGAGTAAATAGTTCTAGAGGCTGAGAAATTGCTTATCGACACTAGAAATCTTGCCTTATATTTTGGAGAGAAAATGCATCATGGATTCTACCTATGACTAACAAATCAATGGTTCATTAATAACTAATGTGTACGATATATAAGTCCTCCAAATTTGTTGTGCAGTAAAAGCAGTCTAAACAAACAAGCCGACACAGTATTGGGTGATTTGGCATGATAGTTTGACATACATAATACATAATACATATTACATAATATACGTACTGCGGCTGATCCATTTAAGACTCCAAACTTGAGCTAAAAGTACATACATAGATATCAAGTATCAACGCCATGGATCATACAAAAAAATGCCCCAGGTTCGACTCCCAACCTCAATCATCATCGCTGTCATCCTCTTCTTCCTCCTCATCCTTGTTGAGAAAGTCAAAGATCCCGAGCAATATTTCTGCCAATATTTAGGAAACAAATATGCTGTAATTTATTATTTTCCATCATTGTAATATTCCATCCATTAATAGCAGATTGTAGGAGTTATATATACTTGTACATTACACCGAGATATTCATTGAATAAAGATTATTCATTCTTCTAAAATTTACATGGTATCAGAGCGGGTTATATTTTTTTTCCGATTTTTGGGTAAAATCTTGCCGTCTCCATTGTTTGGCCTCCAAAATCGTGTTTTTTTTAATCCTCGTGACTCGTTTTTTATTCTCCTTTTTCAGTCATGGGTGATAAATCTGAACAGAACCTGTCTAACAATATGGGTGATAAATATGAACAAAACCTGTCTAACGACTCCACTAGCCCTTACTTTATTCACCATTCTGATCATCCTGGGATGATGCTTATTTCCACTAAACTAACAGGTGATAATTATAGCACTTGGTGCCGTTCCATGTCCGTTGCACTCAATGCGAAGAACAAGTTTGGGTTTGTTGATGGAAGTGTAACACAACCATCTGCAGATAAGAAGCCAATAGACTTTGCTCTTTGGCAACGATGTAATGACATGATTCTTATGTGGATCCTCAATACGGTTTCTGCGGATCTTGCTACCAGTGTTGTCTATATGCAGACGGCCAAAGAAGTTTGGGATGATTTAAAAGAACGTTTTTCTCAGCAAAACGTGTCTCGTCTCTTTGAAATTCAGCGTGATCTTGCACGCCTTACACAGAACCAACAGCCAATCAACGTGTACTTCACCAAACTGAAGAGTCTGTGGGATGAGATGGATTCTTACCAGACTGTCAAACCATGTTCTTGCACCCCGTGCTCTTGCGGTGCTATGAAGTCCAACCGTGAACAAGCTGAGAGAAATAAGGTACTACAAATTTTAATGGGATTGGATGATTCTTATTCTGCTATTCGTGGACAAATACTATTGATTCAGCCCCTGCCTTCTATTCGATCTGTTTATTCCATGTTGACACAAGAAGAGAAACAAAGGGACATGGCTGCTGGGGCTAGCATCATCGAACCTGCGGCCATGTTTGTTCGAATAGGCCGTGGGAACAGCACCAATGGGGGTAAAGGTCGGTCAACTGAGAAGAAACCATCTCATTGTTCTCATTGTGATGCTGATTATCACACCATTGACACATGCTGGAAGCTTAAAGGCTATCCGCCGGGACACCGCCTTCATGGAAAGTTCCTTGCTGGTTCTGGTGGATCAAATGGCTCCAGAGGATATGAGAGTAAGGGGAGTAAAAATTCATCAGTTAACAATGTGACATCCAATACTTCCTCCGGAACAGCAAATTCTTCACCCACTCTTACTGCAGATCAGTTTCAGCAACTTTTGTCCATGATGAGTCAAAAATTCGGCCTTGATTCTAAGGCCAACATTGCAGGTGGAGTTTCTTCTACTCAATGGGTTATAGATAGTGGTGCCACGGACCATGTATCTAAACTTCCATTAACTAATGCTACTACAACTCCATCTCTGCCACCGGTTGCATTGCCTAACGGGACTCGAGTCCCTATCAATTCTGTTGGGACTTTTCATTTTGGCTCTAAATTGTCCCTTTATAATGTTCTTGGGATACCCTCTTTCATGACAAATTTAATCTCTGTCAGTCAAATTACTCGATCATTGGGATGTTCAGTAACATTTTATCCTGATTTCTGTATTTTGCAGGACCTGGGGACGAGGACGATGATTGGTTGGGGACGACAAAGTAATGGACTGTATTATTTGGTGGAATCGAAGCAGCAGGTATCACCTATAACCACTTCTTCTCCAAAGGCCTTATCCATTACATGGCACCACAGACTTGGTCACCCTTCATCTTCGCGCTTGCAACTGTTAGCGAAGAATTTACCTGATTTTTCTTATTCTTCAATTATACCTTGTGACATTTGCCCTTTGGCAAAACAAACTCGATTGTCTTTTGGATTAAGTCGTATTAATACTAAGCATGCTTTTGAACTTATACATTGTGATATTTGGGGACCCCATAGAGTACTGTCCCGTTCTGGTGCTCGCTATTTTCTTACTATCGTTGATGACTTTACGCGATGCACTTGGGTCTATCTAATGCGCCATAAATCTGAAACACAAACACTGCTTAAATCTTTTATAGCCTATGCTTCAACACAATTCCACAAGAACATTAAAATGATTAGAACCGATAATGGGAGCGAATTTGTTTCTATGCATACTTTCTTTAGTGAGCATGGCATTATTTTTCAACGTTCATGTGTCTCTACCCCCCAACAAAATGGAGTAGTAGAACGTAAACATAGACATATCCTTCAAACTGCGCGAGCTTTGCATTTTCAGTCTCATATGCCATTGAACTTTTGGGATGCTTGTATTCTTACATCTGTCTATCTCATAAATCGCATACCAACTCCACTCTTATCGGGCCTTACGCCTTATGAGAAATTATTTGGTCACAGTCCCTCCTATACACATCTTCGTTCCTTTGGATGCTTAGCCTATGCCACTAATCTTCACCCACAACATAAGTTTGATGTTCGAGCAAGAAAATGTATTTTTATTGGGTACCCTTTTGGGCAAAAAGCATACAAGTTGTACGATCTTAATTCAAAGCAGATTTTTACAAGTCGAGATGTCACGTTTCATGAAAACATTTTCCCTTACCACATGGAACAAACTAATCCTGACACAAATCCTACTGATATTGCCCCAACACCTATCACAAATCACCCAAGCTTTGATATTGAGCCACAACCTATACAAGAACAACCCGATTCACACATTCTAGAAAGTGACCCCAATCCAGCCATTCCAAATAGTCCAGTTTCTCATGCACAGCCAACTAACATTATCTCAGCTGATGAACTTGGTATTTCTCCAACACCTTTACGGCGTTCCGGTCATATTCGAGTACCACCAATTAAGCTTCATGACTATGTTTGTTCTACCGTTACGTCGTCCCCCACACATCCCTCGATCTCTGGTCCTCATACAAGGTATCATCTCTCCAATTACTTGTCATATAAGGGACTCTCTCAACCATATCAATCATTTATTGCACAATTGTCTTCTGCTTTGGAACCTAACAGTTATGCAGATGCCTCAAAACATTATGAATGGCACGGGCCATGGATGAGGAACTTCAGGCTCTTCAAGCCACTAACACATGGACACTTACTCCTTTACCAGCTGGCAAGGCACCTATTGGATGTAGATGGGTTTACAAAATCAAGCGAAAATCTGATGGGAGTATCGAGCGTTATAAAGCTCGTTTGGTTGCTAAAGGCTACACTCAAATGGAAGGTATTGACTATCATGACAGTTTTTCTCTGTCAGCTAAACTTGTTACTTTTCGGTGTTTACTTGCTCTGGCTTCTGCTCACTCGTGGTCACTTCATCAACTTGATGTTCATAATGCCTTCATCCATGGTGATCTCATGGAGGAAATCTATATGCTCCCACCGCCTGGTCTTCGGCGACAAGGGGAGAATTTGGTGTGTCGCCTCAATAAATCGCTTTATAAGTTGAAACAAGCCTCTCATCAGTGGTTCTTCAAATTCTCATAAGCTATCCAATCTATTGGTTATATTCAATCTAAAGCAGATTACTCTCTTTTTACCAAGAGAAAAGGAAAATCCTTCACTATGCTACTCATTTATGTGGACGACATACTCATAACAGGGAATGATTTGACGGCGATCAATGAACTGAAAAGTTGTTTAAATACCAAGTTTCGTATCAAAGACCTTGGTGATTTGAAATATTTCTTGGGAATCGAGGTGGCACGCTCGAAACAAGGTATTTTTATTTCACAAAGAAAATATCTATTGGATATTTTGAATGATGTTGGGTTTCTAGGATCGCGACCTGCAAGCTTTCCTATGGAACAAAATCTTAAATTGCTTCCTGATGATGGTAACCCATTGGATGATCCAGCCAAGTATAGAAGATTGGTTGGTCGATTGATCTATCTCACTATTACGCGACCAAATATTACATATTTTGCCCATTTATTGAGCAGATTCATGCAGACACCTCGAAAGCCTCATTATGAAGCTGCCTTAAGAATATTGAAGTATCTAAAAGGCACACCAGGACAAGGGATGATGATTTCTTCCCAAAATAATTTAAAATTGGAAGCGTATTGTGATGCTGATTGGGCAGGATGTCCAACTACTCGGCGTTCAACAACTGGTTACTGTATTTTCTTTGGAAATTCTCTAATCTCATGGAAAAGCAAGCTCCAGAAAATTGTATCCTTATCTTATGCCAAAGCCGAGTATAGATCTATGGCAGCTGCATGTTGTGAACTTACATGGATACAACACCTATTTCGAGACTTGCAAATCCAAGTTTAATGGCCGACTACTTTGTTTTGTGACAATCGAGCTGCTCTTCATATTGCAGCAAATCCTGTATTTCACGAACAAACAAGACACATTGAGATTGATTGTCATTTTGTTTGAGATAAAATTATGGAAGGAAAAGTCGTGACGAAATTTATTCCATCCATATCACAAGTTGCTCATATATTCACTAAAGCTCTCGGAAAGGAAAGATTTCATTCTTTGTTGGTCAAGTTGGGAGTTCACAATATTTACCCCCCAACTTGAGGGGGAGTGTTGAGAAAGTCAAAGATCCCGAGCAATATTTCTATCAATATTTAGGAAACAAATATGCTGTAATTTATTATTTTCCATCATTGTAATATTCCATCCATTAATAGCAGATTGTAGGAGCTATATATACTTGTACATTACACCGAGATATTCATTGAATAAAGATTATTCATTCTTCCAAATTTTACAGGGAGCACCATACACAAATTGAAGAAGAACACCGCTGCAACAAGAAAAGAAATAAGAAGAAGATAAGAAAATCGGTTTGAATCAAGTAGAACGCTGTCCTAAAAGATTATTTGCACCCTCTCCTTGAATTTAGATGTTTTAGGGTCTCCAAGAAAATAGATTTAGCGTATTCTTTAAGCCTTGAATCAGATAGCAAAAGCACAAATGATAACCAGAAGAAGGAACTAAGAATTTTCGCCTACATTGCCAAGGCAGCACTCTATCCCCCTTTTACGTCTCTTTTTTACATCACCTTTTATCTGCTCTCCTTCCTGTCCGATATTTTAGCATTTTATAACAATCTCCCATTTGTTCAAATATTCTCTAATAAAATTAGAGTAGAAATAGTGTTAATGCATAAAATAAAGTATCTTTCGATTTGATCATTGTGTGTAAACATTACACTTCGAACTCATCATTCCTTTTGACAACATCAGCAAATGTCACAGACATGAACACTCTAATTCTATTTGCTGCATTGAAATTTTGCTTATCCACTTTCAATAACTTTTTAGAAAGAAACTTAAACTTCATTTTAAGAATAAATCTCCTCGAAATTCATACAGATGAAGTTCTTATAGTGTCTTTGTTACATATTAAGACACTTACACTTGATGAACTTCATTAAGAATTTATAAAACAAATCCCTCCAATTGTAACAACAAAAAGTTTCATCATAAGGATATGGCTTAATTTATTTAATAAATTGTTGCAAACCATCCACTTATCGAATGATTTATTAATATTACCCTCTCAACATATGATATCGACTACATTATAGACCCGTCAAGAGTGTGCAAGTAAAAAATTTAGAAACGTTAATATAAACTTCCCTTTAGAATTTTACTTTTCCACATAGGTTCATCTCCCAACTTGCCTGATGCATAAAATGTTATATATTGCGTGAAAGGTTACAAGTTGTGACTTGTGAGCAACTGAAACAACGCATTCAAAAGATATATCAGCTATATTAGAGACCCGTCAAGAGTGCCCAAGTAAAAATTCTAGAAAACGTTACGTTGTTAATTCTAACGTCTCCTTGTATTTTTACTTTTTCCGCATTGGACATTGCGTTTATTTTCCAATTGATGCATAATTTTTTTTGTATTGGGTAAAAGGATACAAGTTGTGATCAACTGATCATAATGCCAAAAAATGGACTTGTTCTTCAGTTTTATTATAGGCAACATTTATGAACACTGAATGAGTGTTGTCGCATTAGAACACCTCTGGTTGAATCTAAGAAAAAGTAAAAGATCACTTTTAAGTAATTTTATGTCTCCAAACTTTTTTGAGTGATTTATTTTTATATATTCAAGTAATAAAAATTTGAAAGTCTTATTAGCCTGGAAATATACTTTCTTATTTCACTTAATTTATGCACTTATAAGTAAAAAAAATTAAGTTTGGATATCTTGGATGATTCCCCTTTTTTTTTTTTCTTGATAAACAAACAAGTTCTAAATGTAAATCTAGATTCCATGCATGTGCATGTTATCCTTGATATAGGTCCATCTTCATCTTTTTCATCTGCAATTTGAATCATAATTTACAAGAGTTTTGCTATGTGATCAAGAACTCGTGGAAACGACGACCCTCGGAAAGAGAAAGATGTGCACAAAATGGTCAGAATATGGATATGAGGGTTTCTTTTTCAAAGTCAGACTGGTAAAGGGTTTCTTTTTTCAAAGAAACAGTTAGCTGCATTAACAATTGGGACACGGTTTTATGGATGAGGAGATGGTGCAATTAAAATCATCCAGCGGTCCACTTCAATAATATTGATTTGTAGCATTATATAATCCCTTTTTCGTGTCCTAAATTCTCATCAATCAAGAGTCAAAGCCTATCGCTTACTTGAAAATTGAGATGACTTCCAAATTTTTCCTTCTGGTTGTTCTTGGTGTTCTTGTTTGCACCACCAATGCTAGAAAGCTTGTTGTCCCAGAGGGTTCTTTCAATGATGAGAAAACATTCCATCATCCGGGTTTAGGAGGGGGAGGGCTGGGTGGCGGAGGTGGTTCAGGAGGTGGTGGTGGTGGTGGTGGAGGGTTAGGTGGAGGTGCTGGAGCTGGAGCTGGCTTTGGTGGAGGTGCAGGCGGTGGACTTGGTGGAGGTGGTGGAGGAGGGTTTGGTGGAGGTGGAGGTGGGGGAGTAGGGGGTGGTTCTGGTTTTGGAGGAGGAGCTGGTGGTGGTTTTGGAGGTGGCGCTGGAGGGGCTGGTGGTGGCGGAGGCGGCGGAGGGGGAGGGGGAGGTGGAGGTGGATTGGGTGGGGGAGCTGGTGGTGGATTTGGTGGAGGAGCTGGTGGTGGAATAGGAGGTGGTGGATTTCCTTGAAGCTTTAATTTTGTTCCAATCTATCCATAAAGTACTATATGTTACATGGCTCAATAAAATAAAATGTTTTAGAGTCATTGAACTACGTATGTTTGATTTGTACCAAGAAAAAAGGTATTCAAAAAAATTAATGTAAGCTTTATATGATTATTGAACCTCTTTCCTATCTCATGCCTTATTTCTTCCATGCAAATCTACAAATAAAAATGCTGTTCTAGAACATATATTGTCCATTTTAAGTGCTATTATTGTCAATTTCTCTTTTGAAAACTTCAACGGGCTGAAATAATCATCAATGAATTTTTTTGGTCAACCACCCATTTACAATTTTGGGGAATTGACGCCAATAGCACTAAAATGCCATTCAAATTTGAGAGTTGATATGTATATTTTTAATTTTTATTTATAAAAAACTAGTAGTCTCAATCAAATCAAAATTAAAGTTAAACGTGGACCTAAAGTACCTATCCTCGACGGGCTAAATTCAGTATTGAACTGGTCTATACTTTCAATCTAACTATTGGTACTCGAATTTTCCTTAGCCTTTACCACCTATTTGAGCCAAATTAAAAAATTTATTATCATTCTTCTACTCATTTTCAACCACATATTCTTTAATAAAATAATATTTTCTATCACATTCTTTTTCAACCACACATTCTCTATCAATTTACTATTCTAAAATAATGTGGCTCAAACACACTCTAATATTTTCTTAGGTTTGCAAGTTAAAATCATCAGATCAAAGAATCAAACTAAAACTATGGTTTTGAAACAGTCAATTTGGTGCCACCTGGAGCATTCGACAAAGCGGTTTTGAACCAGGCAAAATCTTTCTAAAACGATTTGGTTGAGGTTTCAGTACTTTAAATATGGTTTGAAACTAAATTGGACCGTTTAAAAATAAGAATAAAAATTTTAATTTTTGTTACTAGAAATTGGTTTAAATTGGACAAAGGTCACGATGATAAATTACCTTCCTAGCCTCCAAAATAAGATGTAACCGTTAAAATTTTATTCTAAATATGTTACTTAATAGATCAATTAATCTATCATAGTTCGTAGCTCAGACACCAAACCCTCTTGTGACACCGCAAACTTTGAAAATTGAGAAGCTATCAAGAACCATCACTTTTATCGTGGTTTTGTTGCTATCTAGATTTATTGTTTAATGTATATAATTTGTTTTATTTCATCACCAATAAAGTGGTTCGGTTCCACCATTTAAGTTTGAGAAATCTCAAGTTGTTTCAAGGGAACAATACATATATAAAATTTTTACTTTACACTATTTCAAAAATACAAAAACAAGTTTCAAATTTTCAAAATCGGGTTTTTTAAAATTTTTATTTATGAAATAATGAATTATTAAATCAATTTATTATTACATATTTAATACTAATATAACATAATTACCCCACCTCCCCTACCGCTCCGAGAACTATTCCGAAGATTACTCCAATTCCAGTGACTATTTTGATGACCGTTCTGTCGTCACTTTATTTTGACGACTGTTCCAATTCCGACAAGTCTTCGCGAATATATTAAGATCACAGATTTATGCAATTTGGTCACAATTCAAAAAATTTAATGTCACAATTTAAAAATTTTAAAGGTCACAGATCGTTTATCGGTCACAAATTAAGAATTTAAAAGTCACAATTTGTTCATCGGACACAAAGCACAAAATTTAAAAGTCACAACTTATTTTATGGTCACAAAACATCAAATTATAGGTCACAGATTACTTTTATTGGTCACAAATTAATAAATTTGTAAGTCACACAGTATTTATTAGTCACAATTTATTCTTTATTGATCACATACCAACTAATTTATTGGTCACAATCAATAAATCATTTGTGACCACCACCAACCCAACACCACCGTCGTCACCACAGCCGCTAAGACCAAAATCATCGTTTCAAAAATCGCAGCCAACGTTATCACCACCACCACTATACCAACATCGCCGCCAGCACCACCGCATCCGTCGCACCCCATTCTAACCCCAATCCACTACAACGACCACTACCGCCGCCAGTACACCACACCTCAAATAACCACCACACCACCACCACTTTTGCTACCGTCACCGCTTGTAGATTCACCAACTCACTGTCACTACAGTCGCGCCCCGACGACATCCACAAAACAGATCTGAAAATGTCACCACCATGCAACCACTGTCATTCACCACACCCATGCACAGGCACCCAGCACCACCGTTCAAAAGAAATCGCCACAGATCTGCAACCAGCAACGCCGTTCGAAAAAAATCGCCACAGATCTGCAACCATCAACACCGTTTGGAAGAAATAGCCACGAATCTGCAATCATCAGCAACAAATCAGACAAACAACCACCACAACCATCCAATAATTCAAATTCGAAAACTAAAAAAAACTGATTCGACAAAGGTCGTTGCGGTGACCATTTTTGAGTAGATAGATGGGAGCAGAGATGAGTAGAGAGAGAACGTCGACGGCCATGAGAAGATAGTCAAGATCCCTTATTTTGCCGGTGGGTGGAAGAACCATCGGCGTCGGCGATTTCTGAGAGAAACGGGAAGGAGAGTATGGGATGGAGGGGAGAGGATGGGATGGTGTGGAATGAATTCTATGGTTGATTTAGGTTATTTTAATTGGGATGAAAATTATATAATTAATATTAAATTAAATATAAAAACCTGATTTTTGAAATGTTAAATTTGTGAGCTGATTTGTGAAAATGATATTTTAAATACCTGGCTGGCTGTAATTTCCTCTTGTTTTAAATGTTTTTGCCGATGTTTGACCAACATTCTTTAAAAATATATTTGTTCGTGAAATTCAACAAGTGTACGGATCGTGACAAGTTATAAAGTGGATTTATTAAGTCTGAATATCGTCCCACAAAGACTGCAATCTATTATAAAGTTTTAAATTAATCTAGTTTTAATTTAAATTAAAATGATAACTAATTATCAAATTAGATTTTGTTCTCTAAACGAAATTCTAATAAATAAAATAATGAACTATTTAATAACATAACAAACTCAAATTAAAATGTAGATAAGATTATATGATGATATAGTTAGGATTTTCGATTTCACTTAGATTATTTATCATACATTTAATTCCAATTTATTCAGTCATTTTTCATACATGTCAACGATTATATTTAGTGATCTCTCTCGAGCAACACTAATCATATTCAAATGTCCGAAGTTACTATATCTCTATATCAATTCACATACATATGAATGCATTTATCTATAGGAATTCAACAAATATAGCATAGTTTATAATTATCCCCCAATCTCTTATAATGTCTATGTCAATTATTATACGAGCTAGAATTGTACATCACATCTCAATCTTAGTATTATCCTTAAATCAATTAATTGTTGCGCAGACAATTAAATCATTAAACAAACAATAATTAATTAACAAATATTAAAATGGAATGAAAATCTGCGAATTAAACATATAATAAAAACCTTAAGCTACAACATCAATCATAACAATAAAAATATTTAGACACTCATAATGTTGAATTTAAACACGCAAAAGTGGAAAGACGTCACCAAAATTTGACGAAACGTGAAGTTATATTTCTCAATTTGAGCCACTTTCTGCCCGTGTTTACTCATGTGTGTATATATATATATAGCACATGTTTGGTCCACATTAAAATTTTCATTCTCATTCTTCTACTCATTTCCAACCACACATTTTTCAATAAAATAATATTTTCAATCACAATAACTTTTCATTCTTTTTCAACCACACATTTTTCATCAATCTACTATTACAAAATATATTTTTTCAAAATAATGTGGCTCAAACACACCCAAAATTTCCACCAACATAGCCGCCTTTTCCAATGCGTGGATGTGTGTATAAATCAAATGTGGCTGCCTCCAATTCTTCCCAGAATCTGCCTTCCTTTCTTCTATTTTTTTTATTCTTTTTATTTTTTTGTCCTTTTTCTCCCTTGGCTTTTGTGTGTGCGCGTATATATATATACACAACGACTGCCTCCAATTTGTGCGTGGATATATTTTCTAATTCTCAGCCGCCAATGTCCAGTCCAATTCGAGGTCCAATAAAATTTCAATACCTAATTAAATTCACTATTCTTTTCAAACACAAAAACTTTCATGTAATACAAGTTAATCCTTCAAATAAATTTATTTGTGCAGCTCATGCCAATTTAATCCTCTTACTTTGAATTTTGTCATTTTTCCGTTATTTTGCATTCTCTTCTTTAATTATTCATTAAACATAAAGTTTTACCTAAAAATGCAATATAATATAAATTAAATAGAATTTTATTCAAAAGATAATAAAATATCATAATTTAGAGTCTCGAATAAGTATAAAAATTACATTTATCAACATTCTTTCAAAACTCATTTTCAAACACACATTTTTCAATAAAATAATATTTTTCATCGCATCAATAACTTTTCTTTACATTTTAACCACATATTTCTCACTATATCACTATTTAAAATACATTATTTACTTAATAATATCCATCAAACGCACCATTTGTTTATGTTTGAGTTTTACTCAAATCATTTTAAATGATGAGATTTGAAAATATGCCAAAAATCGTTCCAACCAAACCTTTGACACCCTTAGTTTCTTGTGTTCATTAAGGGCATCTCCAATCGTGTAAAATGGATCTAAGTTGTGATTTAGATTTTTAAAGTGATTGAAAACCTCTATAATGAATAGATGCAAAGGAAATATAAATTGCATTTCTCGACAAAAAAATGTAAAAAATATGTCCACTAAAGGCAAAAAGTAAATTTAAATATTTTCATTAAAGTGAAACTTAAATTTAGATCCATCAGAATGTAAATGAGGATGCAAAGGTAATTTTAGAAAATACCAATTTATGTTCAATTTTACACTATCATCGAAGATGTTCTAAGCAAACCGATTAAAACTTTAAAGTTGCTATAAATATGAGTAATGTTATTAATATTAGTTTCATGATTAAGTTTTGGTGGGAAGTTTATTTTTTTTAAAGAAGTGATTTTGTGAAAAATAAATTCTTTTATGAATGTGTGGTAAAAAAAAAAAAATAGAAACAGCTAAAGTAATTTTGAAAAATAATATTTTTTGTGAAGAATGCTTAGTTGAAAATGAATATGAAAAAAACATAATTTGGAAAAATAATTTTCAAACAAGGACCAAGTTAATGTGAGTTTCTACATTGTGAGTGAGTGTCAACCCAGTGTACACATAGTAATATCATCGGTCAATACATTTGTGACGTATCTTATTGCAATACAGAATGAATATTAGTCCATGTTTGATTCCCATTAAAATTATAATTCATTTTTCTTTCTTATTATCAAACACGCATTTTTCAATAAAATAATATTATATATAAATCAAAAAAAAAAAATTAAACGCGTATTTTTCAAAAAATTACCGTTCCAACTATTAAAAGTTAAAATAATGGGTGGCCAAAGGCCTTTTGCCTTTTCCTTTGATGCCACGTTTTCTTCTATCCATCAACCACGCCTCCTGGATTCTCCCCAATTCACATCCCCAAATTTCAGCTGGTAAATTCAACCCTAATTGAAAAAATTTCTCAGAAAAAAAAAAAATGCTTCAGCCTCTGTTTTGTCTGGTATTCGCAGAAGTGTTTGTGATTCTGCTGCTTCTGTTTAGAACACCTTTGCGGAAGCCACTTCTCCTTTTGATGGACAGGGCAAAGCGCGGCCGAGGCCCGGTGGTGGCCTCCACTGCCGCAGGGACTCTCTTTGTGATTCTGGTGTCCATTTTGTATAGTATAATCAACACTCAGAAGCGATCAACGGAGGGGACCGCTCTTAATCCCACGGATCAGCTTATGTTGGCCAACCATCTTCTTGAAGCTTCACTTTTAGGTAAACAAAAATTTTGCTTGCTTTTTCTAATACGGGAAACTCGATAAGGAAATAAAGAAATTGATCGATTGGGATTTTCTGGATTGATTATTGATTATACATACAGGTAAGTTTAAATGCACAAGTAAAATTAGAGTAAATAGTCTATTTGCTAATCAAACTTCCACTTTCAGAAGTAATTTTTGTTGCTAATAATAATAATAATAATATATCCATGTATGCAAGTACTAGTTGCTAAACACGATTCAAGCTTTGAAAATGATCAGATAAATTATGTTCTGAATTGATATACTGTATAAAAAAAGATAAAAAATTTGAGGAATTGGAATTCTATGAATTGCAGGTGTTTCCCTATTTCTGGGATTGATGATTGACAGGCTTCATTATTACATAAAAGAACTTCGTTTACTTAGGAAGCATGTAGAAACAGTAAAGAAGTTGGATCAGAGGAATGATGAAGCGAAAAACAAGGGAAAGTTAAAGACTAAAGTTGCAGAGGTAAAGGAAGAGGAAGAGGATTGAAAATCAAGACCAATACTAGGTAAAAATAAAAAAAATGTTTTTGTTAAGGAAAACATGTACGATGAAGCTTTGCTGATGTTTACATAGTCAAGTTCAGTTTAATCTAACAGAGTGCTGAGTTCCTTCTCTTGTTAGTGTAATAATAAATTGTGTTCCAGTTTGTAATAGTTTTATGGTCTTCTGCTGTAGAACATAAGACGTGCCTACTTTTTAATCATCTATGGAGTTTGAACTATTGTTCTATTAGTTTTCTTCTTCATTTTCTTTCCACTTTTCAAATATTTGGAAGGAGATAGATTGTTGGCTGGTCATTGATCCTTTTTATTCAATCAACATGGAAGAAATAGTGATACTGATACACTAAGGTCTGAGTAAACATTAGAAATATACTTTATAGATGCTGAGGATGTCATTCAAGATTATTTTGGGATAGTTGTTAATGGTGAAGTTTTGGTGACACGAGAAGGTTGTCTTTTGGCACTGCAAAATAACATCCCCTCACCATTGTTGGATGTCGATAGCCTGCAAACAGAGTACAACTTTAATGCCAATGGTCCAATTCTTGCTGATATTGCAGAGCTTTTTCTTGATAATAATTGTGGTTCATTCAATTTTGTACCGACCGATGGGAATAGGGCTGTCATGTGATTGCATCCTATGCAATTTCAACCCCAGTTGGCTTTGGCTGGGTGGATTGTAACCACAGTTTTCTTTCATGTGGGTTGATATAATACAATGAGTTTCATTTTGGATTCGAGAAGAAAAGAAGAAATATGTATACGTGTAAGTAGGATAACTTTCTAGTTTTCAGTTTAGGTTTTAAGAATGTTAGAAAATAGTTTTCAGTTTAGGTTTTAAGAATGTTAGAAAATTAAGTAATAAAACTTGTTCATGAATTTAGTACGTTGATGGTTGGAGTTAGTTGGAGAGAGAAATAAGATGATCTATTCAAGTTGATGAAAATGAGCTATTATTCAAGAATAGGCTAAAATTACTTTGGGCTTCTGAGTTGATCTATGCAAGAAGTATGTTTGCTAGGCTTGAATCAACAAGCCACAATATTGGCTAGTTTGGGCTTGGAGATTATATATTGGACTGCATTAAAAAAGGTTGTGTGGAAAGTTGTAGGTGGCATATATTATATAGGCTATGTTTGGTCTGAATTAAAAATTGAATTTTTAGGTGAAAGTTAACAATTATTTATAACCACAGCTTACGGGACTCACAACTATTCAACTATAGGTTTCATCAATTTTTATCAAAATCAATTAAAAATCTTTTTAACTATGCCAAATAGGACATAATACTCTTGTTTCCGTTTCAAAATAAATATACATTGAGGACTTCATTTTTGTCCCTTCAGTCGGATAATATAAAATTGGAATGAATAAATTCTGAGAAAAAAATTTAAATTTTGTTGACTCAAAACTTCTATGTCTAGACTTGTTTGCTTATCAAGAAGAATAGTGGAATTGGACAAGCTAACAGCTATTCAAATTTTGTTGGATCAATCTCGATGCTCATAACAAGATTTTATGCACCTGCATTTTGTATCATAATTTTATGCACTTTAAGTGAGATTTCAAGAATTTTTCTAGCCGATCAAGAACTATTAGAAATGTAATTAGGAGGAAGAGGATAATGATATATCGAACCAATTAATAAAGAAGAATGGGAGGCTTGAACACGTATATACGCTCAGCGATGTAGCTTGAGCATGCGACAAGCCTTAGTGACTCGCAAAAGAACAACGATAACACTTAAAAATGAATTTTCAGGATTTTAAGAGGAAGAAGAAGATATTATATAATTGTCAAGATCCTAGTGTATAATCTTCCAAGAAATAGTTACTTGCTAAGAAAATGCCTCGTGAAAAATGGGATGAAAATTTACATAAATATCAAATACACATTCATAAATTCCAAATTAAACCACTAGTCACTAATGTAATAACCGTTGAGTTAATGAGACCCTCACTAACTCATAGATTAATTCTTGCATTAAACTATAATGTAAATAACTGATATTCTACTACAAGTATTCAAGTTGAGGTTTAAGGGTTTCCTTTTAAAGATACAGTTAGCTGCATTAACCACTCAAACGTGGTAACAGTTGCAATTAAAATCTTCAAGAATTATGAATTTATAGCAATATATAACCCCCCTTTTCGTGTCCTAAATTCTCATCAGTCTATACTTGCAAATTGAGATGACTTCCAAATTTGTTCTCTTGGTTTTTCTTGGTGTTCTTGTTTGCACCACTACGGCGAGAAAGATTGTTGTCGCAGAGGGTCCTTTGAATGATCAGTTATCACTCTTTCATCCTTGGAGTTCAGGTGGTGGAGGGTTTGGCGGTGGAGGTGGTTTTGGGGGTGCCGGTGGTGGAGCTGGCTTTGGTGGTGGTGGAGGGTTTGGTGGAGGGAGTTGGAGGGATAGGGTATGGTTATGGTTTTTGAGGAGGATTTTGTGGTGGGTTTGAAGGTGGTACTGAGAGGAGGAAGCGGTGGTGGAGGCAGATATGGTGGATTTGTTTGAATGGTATTTATAATAATTCAAACATATTAATATAAGCTTCATTTGGTTGATTAATGAGCCTCTTTTACTTTTCTCATCCTTTATTTCTTCCATGCAAATCTTTATATGTTATAAGGTTAATTACTTAATTTTAATATGTTCTTATAATTTTTTCACAAATTTATAAACAAGAAATTTGAAATTTAATATTTTTTTGAGCGAATAATTTATTCAAGCACTTTAATCCATATTTTATAAGCGAATAAATTAACACTTACAATGCTTAGTCCCATATTAATGCATCATATCCAACTTGAATTCGACGCTCAATTCAGCGTTGACTTGACAATCAATTTGGAGTCGAGTTTGAATAGTGTCATACAAGATTTTTTTGTACAACGAAATATCTGATGGGCTTGACACATTATATATTGCTAATGAAGCCAACATGTTTTAACGTATATAACCCGACATGCTTATGTGTATAGTCATGTTGAAATTGGCTAAAATTAAAAAATCGACGCGCGTGTATATATATATATATATATATATATATATATATATAGTATTGAAATGTGTTTCAACATTACCCCGATTTAATTGAAATGTCAAAAATACATTTTTCATTTCTTGAAATCATATTAATACTTCGTTTTATTAACCTCGATTTGTCTCCGTGTTCCCAAAATTTCTTACAATCCCATAATCTTCTCACATTCAAATTCAGAAAATAATTTCAGATTATCATCTACAATTCGAAGTTTCATCTGATTTCAACGAAGTTGCAATTAGAAGTTGTTGGAAATAGGCAAGTAATGAAAATACTGTGATTTAATTAGGGCAAACTAACGTCGTGAAAATGAAGGCACGAAAAATGGTCTAGGCAAGAGTTCAATTCTTTCTCATTAAGACAATAATGACCCGCACTAGTGTTGACGGTATTCTGACATTCGTCTCCCAAAATACGACGACCTCGACTTGTAATAGTACCACTACAAATTACAAATCGTGACGAACCTACTCACGTTTTTTATATCTCTACAATTTGAAGGACTAAGATGCAAAAAAAATAAAAATTCGAGACGGATGCAAAATATGAATAATGCAGGGACGAATGAAGAATTTTGGAAAAAAAATAAAACCAGAATTGATTTTGAAGTGAATGAAATCGGGGGTATAGAGGTCTATTTATAGAAGTTGAAAAGTTGTGTTCAAAGGACACAATAACAAAAAAGTTGTGTCTTTAACGTACATAAAACGTTTGGACAGGAACCATCAACTGTCAACCGTCCTTCTAGAAAAATCCACGTGTCGGCATAAAAAATTCTGGGAAAAAATAATATATTTTAAATAATAATAAAATAATATAAATCAAATATTAATTTACCAAAAAATATATATCAGCCCATGACCCGTGCCAAACGATCGGACGGCAGCGTCGCACGTGTGAGTTTGGCCCAACCTACTAGCATGTAGATTCTCTCCCCTTTAAATACTATGGGTACCTCTTGGGGTCCAAACTCAAGTCTCAAACTTAGCAATATAAAGTGGTTTATATTCTTCTAGCATTTCTATGTGATATTGGCACTTTTTCAATTTCTCACCAATTTTTATTCCAATTTATTTCAACTTCGAGGGGTCATCTTTGGCCTTAATTTCTCATTCACCCTAAATTAGTTTTAAAAAAATAAATACACCACATTAATCTACTCATGGAATATAACACATTCGGCCAACAAAATATTTTGTCCAATTAACGGGACCCACTAAAATAATTGGTCAAAAGTTGGTCAAACCAACTAATAAAAACGCAATTTTCCAACAGAAGTTTCGTCTAATTTTCAACGAAATTGCAATTTGAAGCTTCATTGGTTTCAATAAAGTTGCAATTCAAATTTACACCAGGTTTCAGCCCAATTGCAATTTGAAGTAGCAGATTAACATCCACAGCTGAAAGTTGTGATTCAAAGTTTGAATTGGACCACGGCCGAGGGTAACTATTAAAATTTGAGGTTTTATTTTAAAAAGTCAATATTATTAAAAGAAGCAATACAAACTCTTATATATTAGTTTATATTTCGGTATTTAACCGATATAGGATTTATCTCTTAACATATCCTCGCAATATTGTATCTCGTCTGTGCATACTAATTTTGAAATTTGTGTACTCATTCATTTTTAGTGTTTATCAGATCAAATTGCTCGTCAGAGATTAATGAATTCTTATACTATATTAAGATTTAGGGTTACAACTTAAAAGATCAATCTTATTAAGAGGAGTGCTTCAAACATTTATATGTTGATATATATTTCGATATTTAACTGATAAGAGATTTATCACGCAACGGTGACATTTTAATTATAAGCTGAGGAGAACGCCCATACATATAAGCTTGAGGCGAGGCGAGGGCGACGTCATTGAACCATCATTCCATCACCCTCTTCTTTGAAAGTTTGACTCATATCTAGAAAATCCCTACAAGGCAAGAAAAACTAGTTCGCCCAATAGAGTTTAGGACCATAGCTTCGACTTACATATAAATGAACTATTTACAACGTGGAATTTATTGGTATACAAATTATCCATATCCTATTTAGGCCATGTCAACTTGAATAAACGGTTAGGATTCGGTTGGTCCAACATTCCATTTTGTTCCCAAACACATCTACAAAATTCCCAAATTTGAGCCACATTGTTTTGGAATAATCTATTCTGGAATAGTAGATTGATGGAGAATGTGTGGTTGAAAAAAAAAATTATTGATATGATGAAAAATATTATTTTATTGAAAAATGTGTGGTTGAAAATTATTAGAAAAATGAAAATGAAAATTTTAATATACACCAAACAGGGTCTTACATAAAATATCCCGTCCACAAAATTGTAGGATAAATAGTACAAGAAGAAGTTATCTTAAATAAAATATCCCAAGTTCGGTAATCATTCATTCAAAACTCATTTTTCTCATACTCATTTTCAATTACGCATTCTCAAAATAAAATATTATTCACATAAACCTAACATTTTTCCTTACTTTTAGCCACACGTTCTCCAAAACTATTAATCAAAGTTCCATTCTCTTAAATATGAAGCGGTCATTCTTCAAATTCAAAAAATTGATCGGGAAATTTTAAAATCAAGAGGTAATATATAAATTTATAATTTCGAAGCTAGTTTTTTAAATTCTATATATCTACCTAAGTACATAGAAATGAGTTGTGGATAAATGAAGTACATAATATGCTACTTATACATGTGTCATATCCTCCTAATTCTGATACAAAGCATATGGGATTGTCAATATGGTTTGTAACATATAACATGAGAAAAATTAAAAAAGAAAGGTTAAGGTGGGAACAAATTCATATGGGGGCACCAAATGTGGTTGTCCTAAATGTCAACATATATGGATAAGGTGAAGTACCATATGTGGCAAGTGTAACCCTCTAGCATTTGTTGTTTTCACTAAAAGATGCACACTATTCGCCACAAACTAAATTTAAACTCGATATTTTTTTTATTTTTTATTTTTTTTGGGAAAAACTTCAATTTTTACTGCACATTCTTCATTTTAAAAGTGAGTTTTGACTTTTCAAAAGTCTTGTTAAGCAAGTCTCACTACTTTTTATAGAAGAGTTTTTAAAGTTATTTTGGATCAATTCTCTTTAAAATTTAGAGGGTGTGTGGTAGAGATTAAAATCAGATTAAAATTGAAAATATAGCCGTTATTGTTGACTTTTATTAGACGGGTGGGACCCAATAACAGCCATATTTTTAATTTTAATTGGATTTTAAGCCGTACCAAACATGCTCTAATTAATCAGACAAAGCATATCAAAAAAACAAAAATTATCTAAACAGATCCAAAAGTAAATTTTTAGTATATGTCAAAAGAGACCGTCCTTATTTGAAGTTTTCAAATCAGTTAGGTTATTAGTAAGCACAACACAATGATCAATTCATTCATGTTCTAACATGTTTCATCACGACAAGGAAATTGCAGGTGCCTAATGTGGGGCCGGATCCTTTGCAAGAAATTCCGAGGGCAAGTGTCATATCTTGTTTTAGGAAAGCAACTGTAAGATTTTGCCCTCATTTGGCATAAATTAAAATATGATTTTAATATCAAGTCAAATTCAACAATTTATTTTAACTACATATTTCATGGGATTCACAACTTTTCAACTATACATTTCATCAACTTTTATCAAAATTTACTAAAAATCTGATTTTAATTTACAACAAACTGGGGCTTTAGCTTACACTACCTACTCCACCTTAGGCATTAATTAAAGGGAAAATTGCAGCCACAGTACCAAACATTTCTAATTTTTGCAGACTTTGTCCAAACCTTTGTTTTGTACCATCGGAGGTAGCAAACGTTTCAAAAATATGCATCGGAGGTCCATATGGGTTTCCCTCCAGTTGACCGTTAGTTAACCAAGAATAGTATATTTTGACCAATTTTTTATAAAATTAGGAGGAGTAAAATAGTAACTTGACAATTTCCTCATTAAACAAATTAAAAAAATAAAAAAATATATACAAATAATCAGTTTCTCCTACACAGCATCATCAGTGCCGAAACGTTGCCCGCACCACCACCGGCACACTGTCGGCACCACCATCACTACGACCTCCCACCACCACCACCGTCGCCTCCTCCCACCACCGAGTACTGATTTTTTCGCACAATACCTCTTGAACTTCACCCATAAATTCATTGATTTTTTGTTGCAATTGAGCTTGACACATGGGTGGGATGGGTTCGTCAGAGGGAGATGAAGGTTGCCTAGGTGGTCCGCGACCATGGGTTGGCCGGATGAATTTGGAATCTCCATTTTTCGGACCCAAATGTTCGACAATCACAAGTGGGCAATATTTTGGGATAAATTCGTTCATCTGGAGGGATGTTTGGTATAAATTAGGGTCATAGCTAGAGTCCTCTGGACATGGGCAAACGATCGGAGTAGGGTCGTCTGAGCATGGGCATGGTCGAATTGTAAGATTCCAGCAGATTTGCAATTTTTGGAATTAATTTCTTCCAAATCCGTAGTTGTTATGGGTGGATGTTGGGATGTCATTGAAGAGGGCGTTAAGGGTTTTCCACCGATATCAATATCCTATGGTTTTTGGGGCTGAAAGTTGCCGGAAAATGAAAGGTTGTTTTTAGGGGTGGGTGGAGGAAGAAGGTGAATAGTGCAACCTTTTTTTATTTTCCTTTTTTATATTAAAATTATGAAGTTACCATTTTATCCTTTGTTGATGTAGTCAAAATAATTTTTGGAGTCAACTGGACGGAAACTGTCCATTTGGACCTCCAATGCTTATTTTTGAAACGTTTGATACCTCTGATGGCACAAAACAAAGGTTTGGATAAATTCTGCAAAAATTAAAAAGTTTTGATACTGTGTCTGCAATTTTCCCTTAATTAAAATGGCTAAAGAATATTGTAGAAATGTCTTGTTATTGCTTCTTGAACAATGTACTAACTCAAACTAAAGTTGCTAAAGTCCAAGCTTTAGGATCATCATCTCGAATGGAAAAATGAACATTTGAATGATCAAGATTCATTTAAAGTGAATTCAAGATTTTGAATTCCCTTGTTGAAAATTTGGTGTGCTATGATCAATTATCAACCGTCCCTTAAATTTCAAGTTGTGTTGTATACCTAACTTTTCTTTAATAAAAAACGGCCGGCTTTTCAAGTCTTTTATGTTCACACCAATGCCTAAAAGGCAAAATGGTTGACTTTGTTAGATGCCTGGCCCAAGACTCCAACAAGACTCGAGTCCACTTTGTAAGAAATTTTATTTGAACGAGAAAAATTAATTCCATTAATATTCTTAGAAAATAAAGAATTGTTGATGCAGAAGCATCATTAACATTCTCAACACTTGTCACTGAAAATGTCTTAATGCTAAGAAAATTTTCAATAATCCTAAGATAATCACTGAAACAATATAATAATGAATCCTCAATGAGAATTGAGGTTCGAATCTCTTCTTCAATTGAGCTGGAAAATCGAGGATTTGAAATTTCTTCAATTTGGTTGCACCTGACTGTCACCCAGTCTCCTCCTTCTGCCCAATCTGGTAAACTTGAGTTTTCATATGAAATCAAACGTCTGATCCTGTCGACCGGAGAATTCGAAGAGGAAATATTGTGGGTCGGATTCGGGGAAGAATTGGTCGACTCTAATGAATCCCAAAAGCCTTGATCCATCACACTGGTTGGAGTATTCCTCGTGAATTCTTTAAATTCCCCCAAGTTCTCCTCCATGGAGTCGAAAAAAGGGTGCTTTAAAAGTTGGGCGGCCGTCCACCGCTCCTTGGGATCTCTCATCAAACATTTGCTGAGCAATTCTTTAGCATTATCAGACAACCAGCTTGGATATTCCGGAGAGGTACCGGAATATCCAATTCTGTAAAGTGCAGATACAGGGTCCTCCATTTCTTGCCATGGACTAGATCCAGTTGCCATTTCAATAATTGTGCACCCCAAAGCCCAAATATCGGCTGGAAATCCTTGCTCTTCGCCACGAGCTACCTCCGGCGCCATATAAGCCGGAGTGCCGGAAAATGCTGACTTGGCAGAACCACCACCTTCTTGCATCAATTTAGCACAGCCAAAATCAGCAATCTTAACACCATCTTTATCAATCAAAATGTTCTGACCCTTGATATCACAGTGCACCAATCCATTCATGTGAAGATAATTCATCCCTTCAAGCATTTGATGCGTGTAGAACTGAATCGTGAATTCATCCAAAGAACCCCCTTGCTTTATAATCTGATCAGAGAGTGTGCCACCCGGTACATACTCCAAGAACAGATTGTAAACGTGCCTTTGATTCTCCAACGTTATTTCAGAACCCAAACACTTGACTATATAAGGAGAATTAAGCTGAGAAATCAAAGATTCCTCCTTCTGCAACAAGCTAGAACAAGAAAGATCACCAGACTTCACGGCGAAGACCTCACCTGAGGCCATGGTGGCGATAGACACTGCGGCAGAGGCTCCCCTGCCCACTAAAGGACCCCTTATCCACTCCATTGAAGATGAAAACTACAAGAGAATTGATCAAATTTGAAGAGTTGAAGTCTGTATAAAAGTATATTTATATACTGTAATCTTGAAATTGATACTCTCAAATTTATTGGGTTGTCTATATTCTTTGTTTTGTGCGTCTGTCCTCATATAAATATAAATTGTGAAACTTTTCTCTGTGGTGAAGTTAGAGGAGAATTCTTAAGTCATAACTGAACCACGTGGCGAAATATGAGAGGCTTAAGGTTTTGGCCGACGGTTGTACGAAGGGTTTCTTAGCTGTGAATAAAGCCATTCGCATGTGGACACGTGAGCACGTGCCTCCCACTATCATCGCGATACGTAATCTACAACCAATCAAATCGCGCTTTTAGCGCATTGCGGCGCGTTTTACTGCTTTTGCAAGGAATCGGACATGGATTTAAAAGCGGCGTTTGGTTATCCAGGTACTTAAACATTACGCTAACCAAGGACACTGTTTTACCCTCAACTAACTTCTACATTGAATAAAGGCATTCCTATGTGTAGATAATGTCACGTGACACTCTATTATTGGACAGTTTAAAATACGGTCAATGTTTTTATCAAATCATTTCCCTCGAACTCATTTTCTGACACTGCTTCTCGACCGTCCTTTCTGTACAAATAGCATAATTGAAAAATAAATACGAAGTTTCATCGCAAGAAAATAGAAACGAGGATTGGGGTACAACAAAAAAAGGCAGATAAATGAGCCTATCCCTAGGTATAAAATAAAAAGAATCACGTCAAACCTCATGGAATCATGCTAAAAATTAAAGGTAATTCAGCTCAAACAATTTTGGGCCGGGTAAATGCCTTGTTTTTTAAATCGGAGATCAATATATTTGAAGTATGGAAATTCAAATGAAATGATGTAGATCGAATCTACAAACACATTAACAAACGGATTGCACTTTAAGAAAACAAACGATTTTCTTATTTCATGAACAATCAAAAACCTTACAAGACTTTTTAGAATCTTAAATACTAAAAGAACAGATAACATACTGGGTCATCAGTCCCTTAATGAGCTGGGCTACAAAGCAAAATAAATAATACTGAAAATAATGAACTAAGAAACATTAAGTGTCCAGAATTTGCCGTGAGTTCAATGTAAATCGTTGTCAGCTTTCCAAAATGGTGTCATGAGCCCAAAACGGACATTGTATGCAAAAATTACGTTATTCTCTTCGAACGCCGACCATCTAAACGTTCCAAGTACGCAAGCGTCTGCTCCTCCACACTAACCTCATCAGAAAATCTAAAAGCCGTCAAGATCAACATATTTGAAGAGCATGGAAATTCAACTTTTGCAAAGGCCGGACATTGCTTAGTTGTTATGTAGTCATAAAACATGCTTAGTACTTTCAGAAATTAATTTACTTCTTAATTATAAGTGAAAGTCAAAATGTATCGAGCGTGAAATTCAACGTGACAGAGAGAGATTCCTAATATTTTTAAAATGGACGACACAATTTTAAATAGATTGGAGTTAATTAATAAATGAGTTCGTTGACATGCACCTCGACACCAAACACTTTTTAATTACTCCTCCTTTCACCGTTTCACGTCTACTAATGACTGAATTCAAATAATATTATCATTGGTAAAATGTTTGGGATGGGTAAATAATAAGGTTACTAAAGAGACGTCGTTACCTTAATCAGGACGTCTCAACACACCTACTGATTCTTTTCGCAACAATCTTACGTACGAAAAAGGATGAGGGTTAAACAAGTGACCAAAAATTTATTATGTTTAAGTTGGTTGTTGAATTTAAACTTTGTTACAATTTAGACACTTTGTCAATACTCGTTTAACTTGTTGATTTCTACGGAAAATGCCATTTGGGGGTATTTCAATCGAGATACGATCTCGATGTAACTCAAAAATACAGGCATTTGATTCGCCATGATATACCTGATCCATGCATAATATCATGAAAAATGGGGATGTCAATACTCGTTTAACTTGTTGTCAAGGGGAAAAAAATCATACTGAATTGTTACATTTTTACGGCTTGACTCAAACCCGCCCCTCGCTCCGCCCTTATTGTATTAATCAATCAATATACTTATTAGGATAGCAACAAGGCAAAAACCCTTCTTGCTTACTTTAAAAATGCCTAAAACTCTTACTTTGTAAATACAAAAAATTAATGTAACTACTAACAAAAGAGTAATTCTATTTAGAACCAGTAGTGTTAAAACAGTAGTTTAGACGGCATTAATGTGACATTAAATAAAAAGTACAATTAAATAAGTTAGTGTTAAAACAGTAGTTTAGACGGCATTAATGTGACATTAAATAAAAAGTACAATTAAATAAACAGTAGTTTAGACTGCATTAATGTGACATTAAATAAAAAGTACAATTAAATAAGTTAGTGTTAAAACAGTAGTTTAGACGGCATTAATGTGACATTAAATAAAAAGTACAATTAAATAAACAGTAGTTTAGACTGCATTAATGTGACATTAAATAAAAAGTACAATTAAATAAGTTAGTGTTAAAACAGTAGTTTAGACGGCATTAATGTGACATTAAATAAAAAGTACAATTAAATAAGTTAGTGTTAAAACAGTAGTTTAGACGGCATTAATGTGACATTAAATAAAAAATACAATTAAATAAACAGTAGTTTAGATGGCATTAATGTGACATTAAATAAAAAGTACAATTAAATAAACAGTAGTTTAGACGGCATTAATGTGATATTAAATAAAAAGTACAATTAAATAAGTTACTTAATTTCACCTTCCACCTAAATTATTATTAAATTAAACGGGGGAGGTGGTGAGTGGGGTGGGGGTGTTAAAGTTGGGTAGAAGAGGTTGCAAGTAACAAACCATACAATAAAAGCACAAGATTCTAAAATCCATCCAAAAAGCTCGACCGTCCAAATCTCTACCCTGATAAAAGCTATTAGGAGTTAACAGTTGAAACCCTATCTCTTACCTCATTGCACCTGGGCGGTGACCCCAATAAGGATTCAAGCAAGCAATTAAAAAAGGCGTGTCCCCTCCCTGGCCTTGCACGCTTTCTAATTAAAAGTTAGATAAAGTGAATACTATACTATGAGCATCTCCAATCGTAGTATAAAATAAATATACATTGTGATTTAGATCTTCAATTTGGTCGAAAACGTCTCCAATAAAGAGATGTAAAGGAAATGCAAATTACATTTTCAAGCAGAAAATAATTACATTTTCAAGCAAAAAATGTAAAAAAAAGTTGTGGATTTAGATCTTTTCATTAGAACATAATTTGAATTTAGATCCAACGAGATGTAAATGAGTTCATGGGCTTGAAAATGTAAAAAAAAGTTGTGGGTTTAGATCTTTTCATTAGAACATAATTTGAATTTAGATCCAACGAGATGTAAATGAGTTCATGTGCCAAGCCGGCTCGGCTTGACCCATACTCGGGTGAGCTCGGCTCGCCAAAAAAAAAAAAAATTATTTTTTTGAGGTAAGATAAGCCTTTTTAGAGGAGGAAAAAAAAAATTCGGCGAACCAACGGCTCGGCTCGTGGCCCGCCACCCACAAGCGGCTCGCCTAACGAGTTGGCCTGCTCGATTCGTGTTCGGTGCTTCGGCTCATTTGCCATCTCTAGAGATACTAATTTACACCCCAATTTTACACTAACATTAAGGATGCTCTAAGAATCTGTTTGACAGTTTTTTTAAAAAGTTAAAAATCGATGAATCAAGAAATTGTTTTTGAATATATTTAAATAATTTTTTGAAAGTACTTTAGGGGAAACTTGTTTCAAAAAAATAAAAGAATCCTTCTCGCATAAGTCTCGCCAAACGAGCTTGAGGAAAGACATGAAGAAAAAATGGTTTGAACTGGTGGGATCCACATACCCACATAAAATGAGGACAAGATAAGGGCAAAGCATGGTCAAGCTTTATGGCTTGGTTGGTTGTGCGTCATCATGTGTTCTTTGGCCTTTTTGCTTTTTCAAGATATTTGGTCTCGAAAGGTCAATTTGCTTGCCTTGTCACCAAACTGAACAGACAGATTTTGATCAACATGACCTTATGCTGAGTTGGACTCAATCTTGTCTCTCCATAATGAACTTTTAACTATGGTGGACATTCCGAGTGTGTTTGGTAAGGATTAAAATCAGATTAAAATTGAAAAACTAATCGTTATTGTTGACTTTTGTTAGACGCGTAGGATTCAATAACGGCTATATTTTCAATTTTAATTGGATTAAAATATATATCAAACACACTCTCAATGTCCAAGTGGAATAGTTATTTTCAAAATTATGTCATTTAGTAGAATAAGTTAATTTTTTTCTGATTATTATAAGTATAGAATATCATGTTGTCACACCGTTAAGATACATCAATTATTCTATTAAAAATGAATGTCAAAAGTGACTTGGTGAAGTTAATGAAATATTTTATAAAGTTTGAAATAAATTAAAGTCTCATAGCCAAACTAAAATTGAATGTTAAGTGGTTGTAAGTACTGATTGGTCGTCCATGCACCTTTGTACCTGTCGACACAAATGACTTAATTTTCACAAATTTGTTGTCTTCCTAATCCTAAATAATCTTTTTTTCTCATATAAAAGTTTAAACTATTTATTCAAAAGAGAACGAGTACTTGTTTGAGAACTCGACAACCAATTGCCATGGTGCAGCGGTAATAAGCTCGAGGGAATGGGTTTAGTTCGTATTTTCTCCAATGGTATCGATCAGCGATTTGTATATACATAGATTAAGTTGAAGCACATAATCATATTTGGCAGAGGCGGAGCCACAAGGAGCAGCGAGTGGTGACCGTCCCTACAACATTTGGAATTTTTTTAAAATCTATGTAGTAATTTTTAAAAGTTCAATAGTATATTCCGTCCCTTCAATATTTTCCTGCCCCCCTTCTGAGAGATAATCGTGGCTCGGCCACTGATACTTGGTCATTAACTAAATTTTCGATTGCAGTATTAGACAACATTGTACATTGTAATAAATAGATAATTTTTAATTTGTTTTAATGTAGTATCTGATATACCGTACTAAACATGCCATGAGAGTTCTATAATGAAGTATCTTTCTAAATTAATTAGTGAATATCATGGCTAATTAACCAAAAACATCAGCATTGGTGAATTTCATTCTTAATTATGAAATGTTTATGTTTAAGATGATGCATATGAATACTTATAATTTTCTCACCATAGATGCCTCTGATCGGACTCTGTTGCGTATTTTTATATCGCAAGTGTACGATATCGTAACAAGTAATATAGTGGACCTAAGAGTCCGAATTATCGTTCCCACGAGGAATATACTTTAGTCTTAATCTACTTTTTTAACTCTTATTTGATGGAAGTAAATCAAATAAGGAATTGTGATATTTGGAAAGATTGATTCTCTTAAATGAACTAAATGCCTAAAACTAATGAAAATTATGCTGAAATAACAAATACAAATAGATCAAAGATTCATGTATATAAGATGTATTAGGGCAAAATAACTTCATCTAATGATCACCTTAATTCTCAATTCAAGATTCTAGCCTAACGTAGTGTTCAGTCGAATTCTCCTACGGTATTCAATTTACCCCTCTCGAGTTCTCATTGAGCCTATTTAACTAATTCAATTTCATATCTCTATGCGAATTACCCTTAGTTAAACGAGTTATGGCACTAGGAATTCATATAATGACCGCAGCACTTAGTATAGGTATCTCTACACGTTATACCTCGTTACCGAATTTTATTACACGTTCTAAGTCTCAAACTCATCTCTCGATTCGTAAGAAACTCAATAGATCATCAAATTATTGATCAGGTAATTCAATGCATTGCAATCATAATAAAATCAATACATGGAATAATAAAACTCAGAATTCATGGATTAAAGAACTAAGGGTCTCAATAGATTACATTATTTGCCCTAATAATGAATTTAGCTACTCATAATCAAAACAATGAAATAAATAACTAAATTCGAATATATCACTGGATTTAAATGATAAAAAGATGGAAAAGAATCAACTCTTGCACTAAGATCTTCTTCCACTTCCAATCCTTGATTTGAATTCGAATCCTTCCTCTTTGATCTTGTGTTTTTCTCTCAATGTTACAAAGTGTGGAACCCTCTTTTCAATATGTGGGAACCCCTTTTTCAATGTGTGGGAACCCCCTTTTCAATGTGTCACTAGGTCTATTTATACTTTCATATACGTTCTTGGCCAAGTTGGAGTCTTTTTGTGGAGTTTTCGCGGCCCAAACAATAAAAACCTAAAATCTGTGGCGGCGCGCGGCGCTTGAGCGCTACGGGATAGCGCTTGAGCGCTGAAAATCTGTTCAAAATCCGTTTTCTGGCTAGTGCAGCGCTTGAGCGCTGAGTTTATAGCGCTTGGGCGCCGAGTTTCTGTCCACTTTGCATCTGCTTCAGTATTTTTGTCATAACTTTTCCTTCCGATATCCGATTGAGGTGATTTAAGATGCGTTAGAAATATAACTCGAAGGTCTACAACTTTAATAGAAATAGGACTTCTTCAATTCGAACGTTTACTAGGCTACAAATGGGTCTCAATCTCTAACTAAAACTTTGGACATCCTTGTGCGGTTGAAAATTGATTTGTTTTCACTCCTTTTGATCTTTAGTTGCATCCATTTGACCTCTAGAATTCTCGAATCTTTATCGTGAGCTTCGACACAACTTTTGAGTATTTGTACTTTAGTCCCCAAGCTTTGGATCTTGCCTCTTTTTCGCCAATTTTGCATTCTTTTCTCCAATTCTTCATCTTCCATCGAGTTTCACCTCATAACATATTATATCATAAATTAGGCTATAATCTCATTAGAAGAACGATAAAATGTCATTGTTTTGGAGCCTAAATAAGTATATAAAATACACTTATCAGACTCGAACTGAGACACGAGCCCTCTCCATCCCTCGAGCAACTTGGTTATCAAAGTCATTTATAGAATCAAGTTTTGGTTTTTTTATTGGGAATCCATTCTTGAGTACACTTCTCATGTCTCTCAGTCCCTGTGTCTAAATTCTTGAATCCATAGGCCATTGAGATCTCTTCCCTGTACTGTGATTTTCCATGCTTTATAAGTGTGTTAATGTGCCTCTGTATATTACAATATTCATCATTTATCTGGTTTAGAATATCTCTTATTTGCTGTTGATTAGATGTTCATCCGATCAATCTCATCCTTTAGAAACTGCAGCAGAAGCAATAGCCTCGAAATGATATTTCAATATTTTCCATGTTGATCTGACTTCATTAGCAGTTGGCTTGTCGATATGATCCTCCTTGGACTTGTCACCGATAGTTGTCACAAGATTTAAACCAGTCTATTTTAACGCACCAAACCGAAAACACAAGAAAATAATTCAATCTTACGATTTAAACCGGTCTATTTCCTTTAGCATGTAGATTGCTGTCAAAATTGATTTTTGAGTCAATCAAATATCTGAATAAAAGTTACAATTAGATTAACTCATTAGAATTATGTGTATAAATTCATCGTCGTAACATATATTTTTCCAGTCCATTCAATCAATTCTCGACTATTATACAATATCCTTCAATCTCAATTAGACATCGATTAGTGCAAAATTGGATTCTAAGTGCTTACGTAGAACGTCCATGTTTTTAAGCCCATTCAATTTCGCATTGAATCATCATTTTTTGTTTCGACAAATAGGATAATATAGAATGTAATCTGTTGGGAAATTGACGGAATATATCAACCATATGAAAATCGAAAAACATTGAAGTGAAGATCAATTTGGATTCACCTAAACAAGGAAAATGAACAATATTTTACAAGATCATAATGCATTTTGAAGCATAACATCTTCCATATTTTTGCTTCGCCCTTTTTCATTGTCATTACAGCTCCATTCAATTTTACCAATTTTCATGGAAATGAAGTTACAAAGTTAAGACCGAGTTGCCATCAATATTGCACGGATTTTGGCTCTAAGATCATCAGAGACCTCAGTCGTGGCTTCCTGGGGTTGAGATCCCCTCTGGAACAAATTCGATACATCAAGTGAAGTTTCTCTACAAACATGGCCGCTAGCACTTCCTCTATAATCATCTGAAGCTTTGGAGCTGATCTCACCTTCCTCCAACTCATCTCGTTCTATGTAAGATGCTTTTTTATGTTTATCCAAACAATTACAACGCTGATGCCCTTCATCCGATGAGTCATTGTCCTTAGCGTAGTCTCAAGATTCTGTCTTCAGAAGAATGCCTTTCTTTGTGCCTACAACTGCATCTGCTATTATTTGAAGAACAATGTGAATTGTGACTCTTCCCCGAGTGTCTATGGTGCCTTTCCTCTTCATCATCTTCTTCCTGTGAATATTGTTTGGATCTCTTCCTCAGCGTTCACGAGAAGAATGGTGAGATCGATGCTTCTTCCTGGACCATTTACAATCCTCGTCCTCTTTCTCATATTCATCTTCATCTTGTGGTGAACTAGGAGACTTGTGCATCCTTTTTGAGTGCTTATGATCCCTGTCCTCTTCACTTTCTTCTCCGTCTTCCAGAGAAGAAGAATGAGAATGGCGTTTTTTCCTCGAGTGCTTCATCTCTGTTTCTCCTCCACATAGATCCTCCTCCTCGTGTATTCCAGAGTTTGACCTGTACTTCCGTCCTGGGTATTGTTCATTATGCTCCTTTTTTATCCATTTTCATCACCGTCCTCATCCTCGCATTCCAAGATCTTGATCTATACTTCATTCTTGATATTCCCTCATTATGCTCCTTACCAAAATTATCCCTCTCAGGCTTTTCATCAATAGCCAGCTTATCAACATCTACGGGAGCTGAGCTGCTTTCTCATTGTTTACCAGTAAGATTAACCTCACAAGCATATTTCGTGAGTCCAGATTCTTGAGGTTCTAAAGACAAGCCACGCGATGTTCCAGTTTTAAAGGGCACAGCTCCACTTTTCAACATGGCGACAAACATTTTAACCCTTTTGAGCCTCTCAGTTTTCAGCTTTTGCTCCTTGGTCAGGTGTGCCTTAGAAGAATCAGCCCCACCAGCAGCTTCAAGAGCAGTTGTTCTAGCAATTGTCTTGGTAGCAGGAACATGAACATTATGACCTCCATTCCTATCTCACTTTTCAGTTGTGCCATGAGGTTGAGAAAAAGGACGACTGCCTAAACTAGAAGCCTGGTTATCTTTACTGCTATGGCAATGATTAGCATTCAAAAGTGTGCTTGAAATTATCCCCAAATTTGGATTCTTGATGCCTCTCATGGCAGCCTGAAGAGTAGCGGCTGCAGCAGCAGCATCCACAGTGACTCCAAATTATTGCTGTGTTCCTCTGCATTGGGTTTCCTGTGCATCCTTCTTTGATTTGCCTATCGTCATCTTAAACTTCTCTTTCCTGTCAAATTCAAATGTAGTGTCATAACCCAAGGATGAAGAATCACCATCCTCAAGTACAGGAGCTTTCTGTCGTACACACTTTTAAGGAGTAGATCGATCACCAAGTTCAATAAGCACCAGCTGCTCTAATAAAACTATATTTATTAACACTACTAAAACCAAAGACAAAATTATACATATTCTGCCATAAAAAGTAAGGAGAAATTTATTTTAGGTAAACAATGAAATACAGGTTCTTATGGAACAAAGAACACTTGCAAGTAACTGACATGATTGGCAATGATATTATTAATATTCAGAATACTAGTACTCAACTAGACGAGTTATGCAAATTATGTAATGCAAAAGAAAAACATGACAGCAGCAGCTTAAGCACGAAATAAGTTATTTTTGCTTGTACCAAACTCAAATTCGCACCCAATACAACGACAACCCAGAATCATGATATTATTATCAAGAGCTCCTTTTAATGTCTCATTTGCCTCCAACACACACACAGAGCAGTTTAGAAAAATACAAAAAAGGTCAGGCACTTTTGATATACTGTATTCAAGGTATTCATGTAAGTTCAAATGCAACAGGAAACTATAGAAGAGATGCACACCTCTTGAGCTTTTGTGGAGGACTTTTGAGTAGTAAGGATGATACAGATTTTATGGTAGAAGGAAGAGAAATCTCTCTTCATTGCAATCTTGCTCCGAAGAGTTTCCTCGAACTGCTTTCCATAATTCATAATTAATTCTACAATCTTTTCAATTAATCTCTTTAAATCAGATGGAGGCTCCAGAACTAAAGGTTCAACCTTAGAGGTCACTCCTAAAGCAGAACCACCCTTTGACTTCTCTGCATCAATAAAAGAACCAGAGTCAACTTTCTTCTTAGTGCCACCCGACCTTCCAGGCTTAGAAGCACCAATCGAATAATTATTCTTCACTGAAAGAACCTTCGATTTATTAGAAAGTTGGATACTGCCTCGTCTTTATCAGCTGCATCTTCACTTGATTCGGTCTTCACTGAACCACGAGAAAAGGTTTTATCGACAGCATTGGTAGTTCCACCAGAAACTTCTTTTGCAGTTTCTGCATTATCATCACCGTCTTCCTCCCCAGACACATACAGACTCAAGCAAGGACAAAGCTCCACCTCCAAGGAGGTCAAGATCATTATGCTCACTGCCAGCTTTTTCCCTCTCATTTTGAGAGTTTCCATCAATGTCAGAATGCAAAAGTTCTGGGTGGTCGACAAGATATCTGAAGTAGGCGTGAAGATGATGGTCAGGCATCAAGAACCCAAAGGTTGGATTATATCCCTGTTTCACCCGAAGAACAATCTCTGACTGTCCGCCATGCCTGCTGACAAACATGGTGGTCCACTGGTCCTTGCAATTATCTGCTGTAGCTTCTCTGTTGGAGGCTGGAAAAAAGAGGCACAAAGCAAGCAAGAAAGAATGAGAATCTCAAAACTTCTCAACACTACGTGAAAGTTAAAATATGCAAAACATTAATTAAGACGTTAAACTGATTGGAATGACAATCTTGAATAATCATACCACAAAAACCGGAGCACTACACATCATAAACATAACATTTGCCCTCTCAAGTGGTAAACTGATGGTCCTCAAAGAAAATTTCTATATCCTAATCCCACTTGCAAGGCCACACAAAAACATGACACACCGAAAATGTATTCGACTTTGATTACCGCAAGTGTACGAATCGTTCAAGTAATAAAATGGATTTTTAAGTTCAAGTATCGTTCCCACAGAGATTAAGTTAGTTTGAGTTTTACCTATCTCGACCTTAACCGAAACTAAGGAAATTAAATGAGATGATTAAACTGTGAAATTATCTAAATTAGACTACGAATGCAAGTTAAATCAAACCTATTCTCGCATACCATTTGACTATATTTCTATGACAAATGCCAATATACAAGAATGCATAACATTTTATGAACACTTGAAGACTCACGTAAATCATAGCGGTATATTTATATCCCCTATCGAACCTTACGATGATTTATACATTGTAGAATCTATTCTCCTTCTTTCGAATGCATGAAATAGACCACCCAAACTCACATAATCATTGTGTATATAATTATGGAGACGATAAAGTGATTATAAACCATTGAATATCCAACAGTCGTGTTTAAAATCAAATTGCAAAACAAAGAATTAAAAGTTCACATTACAAGGTTCATCGTTCACCTAATACAATAAAATCATAGCCTAGCATGGATAAATTAAAACAACAAAGAAAATATTTTGGAGAAGATATCACCGAATTCTTGAACGTAAAGCTTGAGATCTTGGATCTTGGAGTGAAAATCTTCGTCCTTGCTCAAAAAGGTCGTTTTTCTCTCTAAGAAGGTGTAACCCTAGTTTCTGGACGTATTTGAGCTTTTATAGTTGCCCTAGAATCATTACCATATAAGTTGGAGTCGGATAAGAAAACCAGAAAACTCGCGCCGAAATCCTTCCTTGCGGTTGCAAGGACAAAGTCCATACACCGCAAGGAACAAATTTTTTCCTCACTTTTTTCCCTGCCACCATGCTTGTGGCTGCATGGTTAATTATACCTTGCGGCTCATGGTATAATTAACTATGCAAATTCTTTATTTTGGTCCTCCAACTTCACTTTTCTTTTGTCTTGACCTCTTTTGTTCATTATTTTCCTCAAATCATCCCATGCATTCCTCAATTTATGATTAAACTCGTGTCCGCTCTTGAGTTGGCCTCGGGTCATGTTTTGGTTATTTGCATTTTGGTCCTTGAACTTTCGTTTTCCTCATTTTTAGCCCATTTTCTCTATTTTTCCTCTAGTCCCACCATAATCTTCATTGTTGTCCTACAAACACAATTTACACAAATTAAGCTCTATTCCAAATGTTTATCGACAATTATTCATGTTTGTGAACCAAAATAAACGTATAAAAACGCCATTATCATGTCATGACATCAAAATGAAACAAGGTACCTGACCTGTGTATGGCAACCTTAGATCTCAATTCCGTCCCAGCTCCGAGCATCTGAAAACTTAGACACGGTGACCCTTAGATAACATATGCACCTTCGACAATTGTTAGTTGGCCATCTTGGGGAAATCCGATTAGCAAGCAAGAAAAAAGATCAAGGACAAAAATCCTTAGGCCGAAAAACTCAAACTTACCAAGGTTTGAGAAAGGCTTCCAGGAACAGGGAAGGAAGGGGAAAATCTAGACAACTTCAACCCAGCATCATCATTCCCTTGGTCAGCAGAATCATCAGTGTTTCCACAAGAGAAGGCAACAGTTCATCTATCTCTGGACAAAGACATTTTTAATAATATTGACACGAGTCACACGACCCATTAAACACTAAAACATGAACTAAAATTCATAGAATCATTGAAACCTACCATGAAAGACAAAGAGGAAGAAAGTTTCAAGAAATCAGAAATAGAGATCTTACTTGTAACTGGAAGAAGCAACATAGTTTACTCCCCTCCTACAAACTCAAAAGCATATTGCAAAAAAGTATGATACCAACAAAAACTAGAAAGGTACTCGACTCCTTCCTTTTACTACCCTGTTTTTTAAGGAGACTTCAAAATAAATTTATTTCACCAAACTATTACACCACATCCAGAAACACAATCTCTATGTAAAATTCCACTTTCAAACATCTAGAATTATAAAATATTATATTTACTTAGTTCAAATTTGAGTCACGTTAAAATCTTCATTCTCATTATTCTACTCCTTTTCAACAACATATTCTCCATCAATCTACTATTCCGAAATACATTCTTTCAAAATAAAGTGGCTCAAACACACCCTTAATAATTCCTATCGTTAGCCAATTATACAATTTTCAAATTTTCGAAATGCAATAATTAAAATATTTTTCATAGTTTTAATTTTGAACTAGACAAATCCTACTTAATAAATTTATAGGAATTTTATACATTCTTTTGGAATTTGCAACAAAGTAACGAATCTCAAGATCATAATTACATAATGTAGATAGTACAATAACTTAAATCGAATTTAACTATTTAGATAAAGTTGTTTTTAACTTTTGTACAGATAAAATCTTTTTAAAACTTGAAATTAAAATAAGATGAGATTTTTTAAAAAAATTAATAAGTTAAAGTCAAATAAAAGACTTTAAAAATGGGGAAAAACTAATAAAGTGTGCATATGAAAGAAAAAAGAGAGGAAGGAAAAAGTACAGTGATTTGGGAATTAAAGAAAAAAAGGTCTAGAGCGAAACGAGGCATTTTATCCGAACTTCGAGCCTATGCGCCACCTAGACTAGGTTTTTAGAACACTAGCTATGATCTATTTTAAAATTAAGAAATAAGGTTTAAAACTTCAAAAATCAGATATTATTAAATTTTATTTATGAAATAATTAATTAAATATATTAAAATCACAATTCTATACAATTTGATCATAAATTCTTGAATTAATTGGTCACAAATTATTTTTCGATCATAAATAAAAAAATTTATACATCACAATTTATTCATCGATCACAAATCAAAAAATTTATATGTTACAATTTATTTATTGGTCACAAATCACAAATTTTTATATATCGCAACTAAGATTTTTAGTTCACAAATTATTTATTTGTCACAATTTATCGATCACGTGTTATTTTTAGTCACGAAACATCCAAATTAATGGTCACAATCTCAAATAATTGGTCACAAACCCTTTTAATCCCTACCCCACCCTCCCCTACCCTAATTCACCCAAGCTCACTCCACCGTGGCACCAACACCTCCAACAAACTATCATTTTCAATTTCAAAACCACCACCGCCATTTTCAACTACAAAACCACACGTCCACCAACAAAAGCCACCCCCACCATCAAATCCAACAGACCCTTTTTAGATCACCACCACCACCACCACCACAACCAACAAAACATCATTTTTCAACTACAAAACCACCACTGTCATTGACACATCCATGCCAAATTCACCACCACCACCACATCCACCAACAAAGTCACCCCCACCATCGGATCCAACAAACTCCTTTCAGATCTACCACCAATCTAACACCACAGCACCAACAAAAATCATCGCCAAATCATGATGTAATGCACAAACACACAACCATCGCATTGCACTGTTGTCGCAACAGCGATCACGAACCATTCGACCACCACAAATCGACAAAACACCACAACCAAAAACCTGGTATAGATTATTGAGAGGCGAAGGCTCCGATGCTACGCCTCAACGCTGCGAGCAGAGGCGCAGCCCTACGAGGTTGGACTGGTATAGATCGCTTCAACTGCTACGCCTCTGAGTTCAAAGGCTTCGATGCCATGCCTACCGTGTTGCTTTGTGCAACGCCTCTTGGTGGGGTGGATTAGTTTAATTTTATATTATCATTAATATTAATATTTAAAATTGTAATTATATATGAGTTTTGAAAGAAAAACTTGTAATTTTTAATTATGAATTAATACTTAATATATGTAATTTCCACTTTTGTGGTTCGTTTTGCAAAAGAACTTGGCTTAAACCACGTTTCGTAGAACCCACACATATTATCTTATCGTTAGGTATATAAATTCATAATTTATAAGTCAACCATGCTGCATGTACAATGGTGGATGACAATAAAATATTACCAACACTCACAATAGGAAGACCCACCCCTTTTTTTAAATTTTTTTTAATCACACGGGGGCCACACGCATGTGAGAGGTTGTCAACTTTCATTGTCATCCACTATTGTACAAATAAAATTATCCTTTATAAGTACTTAAAAATACTATCAAATAGACACATAAATCCAATTAAATTTTACTTGTACTCTGAATGCGGTGCTTTTATCATATATTTGGCTATTACTTACAGTTACATTTTATTTTTCAAGAGAGGAATGTTGTTACCCACAACGTGACGGCTTTCATACTGGTGTGAAGTATAATAATAAATGGACCGATTTAATTCTACGTTTTTTGTGACGTTTTGAATTAATTTATAAACATTGGCCATAAATAATAATAGTAGTTTGTGTTTAAGTTTTAGGCTTTTAGCCTCGATATGGCTGCTAATTCATAAATAGATTAAAAATTCAGTTAAAGTTTTTCATTAATTCAACCACACATTCATAACTATTAAACATTTATTATTCACACATTTGTGTAATTTACTACTATTATTTTTATTAATGATGTACAACTTTGTCAAATGGAGGCTTAAGGTGATACTTATTGCATGGTTAGAGCATCTCATAGTGACTTTAAATATGAGACTCTCTCCAATGTAAAGAGTCAACCTTTATAATTATATTTCAAGAGATTCTTTAAATTAACATATTAGCCCCTGTTTGTTGCACATTTTTGCTCCGAGAATACATTTTTTTGGTTGGTGTGATGGAAAATATGTGATTAAAAAAAAAGGAAAATTTATTGATGTGATAAAAAATATTTTTTATTGAAGAATATGTAGTTGAAAATGAGTAGAATAATGAGAATGAAAATAATAATATGGCTCAAACATGGGCTTAATTTAAAAAGTAATTTCGACTCTCACTATAATTAAATACATTCAAAGTATTTTAATTTTCAATGGAAAAATTAATATAATAAGTTAGAAGTTGGTGAAATTATAAATATTTTTTTAAAGTATTAAAATTAAATGTTAAGCATAAAGAATCCGTTAGAATACTTCAAAATTTTTTACTCTAAATTTATAAATGTTCTATAAATTATAAAATATGCTCTTTAAAAATAGAGAATCTTGGCTTCTTCCTGTAACCAAAAACATAAAAGCAACCTAAAGGAGAAGATATGAAAACAATGATACATAATAGTTTTTAACTCAAACAACTAGTCTTCACAAGTAACGTACGTGTATATAATTTCCACGGCAGCAAGACAGAAAATGTACTGAATTTTCATATACAAATTTGGGTTAGAACTCGCACTACCGGACAAAAATAATACACAAATTGTACATTTATTTCCTGTCTATTAATAATTTTACATAAGCGCCAACAAAAAGAAAAACCGATGCTACACGAGTTACTCCATATGTAAAAACTTCAAGGTACATCTTAAATACTTGTCATCTGCACTCAAGCATGACTTTGCAATTTCGAGTAATTTCGAGTTAACTGCCAACACTTCATCAGACATCTGTAATATGCAAAACAAAACAAAAAACAAATGTCGAAAATATGTGAATGTACCCCTGCATTTTTTAGTATAAATACGAAAAACTTGCAAGTATCACTTTTAAGTGAAAAGAAAAGAAAGATATGGTATCTTAAAGATAATTATTTGGGTATCTGGACTTCTCAGTTTTAAATAAAATCATATGAGATTAATCCATAGCACTAAGAAACTTGTGTTCTTGCACCATTGGTTCAGCATATTACCAAATACTGCCCAATGGTCTTTTAGGGAAGCAAAATTGAGGTATAGGTTGTTACACTCACTGTAAAGGATGATCCTATACAGTTGCAAGCTTCCAGTGCAAGCTTTCCTCGAACAGCCTAAGTGCCAGCATTCGAATTTGGCAATACATGTATTAGTCCACAAGTGCAATAGATAGTAATTCAAATTATGCCCATTTATGTGGTAAATATAATTTACAACGAGAAATAAAAACAAAAAAGAATTGGAGTTTTAAAAAGGGAGGAAAATAAGAAAGCCAACTTACCATAGAAGTCTCTTCCAAAACGATATTCACAATTTTCTGAAGAATAACAGCAGAAAATGACAAAAGTTCTTGAGGATATACCGGTAAACCGAAGAACAATTTGTCATTGCCCATTACCTGACCAGTTCAGAAATCAATATTATGGAGTACAAATAAGGAATACAACCAGAAGGGCACATACGTAGATAGAAGTGTGTGTGTGTGGGTGGGTGGGTGTGTGTGTGTGTGTGTGTGTGACAGATGAACATCTGTACATTGGCACCAACAAGCAAAAATATGTTACTAGATTATGTCATTCTAGCAAAGACTTGCAAGATAACAGCCATTGCCTCTTTGAGAAGATCAAATAAGACCTCAAACTCACTCATCAAATCAAGGGGCAAGGTCACAACTTCCCAAGTGTTGTTCACTTCGAAAACAAACTTTACTGAATTCTACTAGAACATAGCTTTTGCTTTCATTAAATTTCTTCTGTAAATTAACTATTATGTCCATAATGTAAAAGTTTTGGTTAATACGAGCAAGAAAAAAACTACTGTCGAAATTTGACATCTAATTGTGGAATCTTAAATGCAGTATGAAGCATTATAAAGTTTCATAGATAAGAAATATAAGGTTGTTCGCACTTAGCTTCTTCAAACTCTTCCATTTTCATGTCTGCTTTGGGTTCTTCAGGTTTTTCTGTTTTGGATGTTTGTACATATTTTTGTATACTTGTATACATACAAAAATTGTCTTGGGCAAGACTCACCCAGTCCCAGCTCCAATTATAAGGGAGGGATACCAGGTCAAGACAGAAATGTGAATCCCTTTACCTCGAGCCTTTTTAAGAGTAACCCACTCAAACTATTTCAAATACTCTCTCTTCCAAACTCTGATTTTACCAAAATAATTTGAATGGTATTCTACCAAATATTGCACAGCCAGAACCATATAAACATAGCAGGTACTGAGGAAATGAAGTATAAAAATTGGATCCACAAGTACCAAGCTTTGACAACATAAGAGAAGTACCTCTCTGCTGGATGCATGGTATGGAAGTGGATTCTGGGTTAATCCTGCAGACAATGAAATGATTGCGCATGACACCTTGACTTTCAATCTTGGCAACATCCTGTAACAGTGAAATGAAATATCAATAGGAACAAAGTGAATAACACAAGTTCAAGAAAAATATGTTATGGAATTCACCATGATTGAGAGTCCAGGATAGACAGCACAAGCTTTGGGATGCAAGCAACTCCTTGTTCAAGGCTCCCTTCAATTATAAATTGGTGACATCAGGAACATAGTTGAGAAAGATTAAAAGATAACTAAGCTACTTCCAGTTGATTTCTGCAAAGACAGATATAGCTTCTAATTATATAGAAGCAATAAACAGATAAGGAATCTGTAATAGTTAGGTGCCAACCATATGTTTCACCAAGTGAAAAAATGAATTGAAAAAAATTAAAAAAAAGGAGGGGGGGGGTAATAAACCTGGAACCATCACCATGATGCCACATAATTTGCATATTAACGAGATTATCCCATCAACATCACCAGGCACCAGCAAGCCTAGAGGAAAATCTCACTGATTCAGCACCTACTTTTGCACTAAAATAGTACTAGAGAATGAAGCAGGATATGAAAGAAAAATGAAATAGAATATTAAAGATTAAAAATTAAAAATGAGAAACAAGGACTTAAAGAGACAATGAAAACAAACCAAGTCACCAGAAAATTTAGCATCAAAAAGATCTCTTTTCAAGCCACAGATTAGCTTTGAGTAAATTTATGATTCAAGTGAAGTACATATTTCAGTGGGATGAGGTACCAGAAATTGTTCTAGAATATTATTATTTGCATCCCACTATAGACAAATAGTAAAACTAGAATCGTTCTGTGAATGAAACACTCGGTTCATTAAAATTATACACCATTTCTTCATTTTATTAATCTAGAGCAGTGAATCCTTCAAGATAAGGTGCTTATCATGAGAACTATCTCTGCATGTTAAGTGTCCTTATAACCGTCAGATCCCAAGTCCTAAGCCACTGATTCAGTACGAATAAACAAGTAATGAAAAGCTGCTTCAGAGGACTCAGGAAGAGAAAGCCAACAAACCCCATCTCTCCCAAATTCCTAAGAATTGTCAACATCCCCAGGAAACCATTTCCAAAACACTAACAACCATTGCTAACATCACACAAACACCAGCATGAAATCTATGCCCCCATCACTGTTGCAAACACTCCCCATCAAGCCATATTCCGTTTCCATATATTGAAACTATACATCACAAAGACGGTTCAATGAGGGGTTCATCGGTGAGGAGAAAAGATTTTGGTTACGTTAATGAGGAATTGTGGTCCAAATTTGTAGCCAATCCTCGCACCAATACCCAGCTTTGTCACTACACACCAAATCACAGACGCTAAATTCTTCAACCCCAGCCGTCGACATCACCACCCAAATCACACCAGTTGCCTCATCTTTCTCAAACCATTGCCCGGGCTATGCAACACCATCATCGTCGCATTGCGACCAACACGTGGCGATTTTCTTCTCCACACCAACAAGTTCCTGGTTTTGAGGGTGAGGTGTTTGGGGAAGCAGATTCAATTTTCTCATTTTGGGGGTGGGAGAAGAAGTTATTTATTTTATTTTTTTATTTTTGATTTTAAATTATTTCTTTGGACACATTTGTAATTTTTTGGAAAAATTGGGCTTATGTTTGCAATTAATTCTTTATTATTTTTTTCTTTTCTTCTTTTTTTATTTAGATAAGAGGGTATATTTGTCATTTCACGAATTTTTATTGAGAAATTGGATAAAAATTGATGAAAATGACGTTTTGACAATGAAACGTGTAAATAGAGATGAAAATGCAAAAAATTGAAACGTAAACAAAAGGCCAAACGTAGGAACATTTTGTGCTAATAAGCATTTTCTAAAATGTAGGATACGGGGACGTAGCTAAAAAAATTCCAAATTTCATTAATATGGCTTTTTTGTCAACCTTATTAACCTATCAACACTGTTAATAAGACTTTTTTGCCAACCTGATTAACCTAAAAATATTAGTAGCAATGAAATCAATAACTCATTTGACTAAAATCACGAAAATTGTGTAACGGATGGAAGATATAAACCCCTATATAAATTGCCGTGTCCGGATAGAGTACCCATACCCGTATCGTGTCGTGTCGACACGGGTATTGCCATTTCGAAGAGTCCGAGCATCACAGCTTGATGGAGGAGGGGTGGAAGCGTCTGGTTAGCTTGGGATGATTGGGGAAAAGAGAAATGTTAGATTGGTTTTTCCTTTCTGAAGCTGGACTACTTGACTCAATTTGGATAAAAATGACAAATGACACAATTCATACTGTCTTCTGATGAACAGATCCAAGTCAGACTCAAGCCAATTCACAGGAAAGGAAGGGAGTACTGGAATTTATAGATATTAGTTATTACCAAACTTTTCTAGTATAGATTTATAATGGCTGTTGTATATGATATTACACCTATATTTATCCTCATGAAAAATGATGTTATCAAATAATTCCAGTGAAAGAACTAGTTGCCACAGTTATCTGGTTGAAGTATTTAACTAACCATCATCTGGCTCTACATTTCGCAAACAATTGACTGCTGCATCTATCAGCACATCCGAATGAGAAATAAAGCCACCCAATAATGCAACCTGGTACATGAAAAAGAAAAGGATATCAGCCTATATTTATCCGTATATGATAGTAAAACTGAACACGAAATTGATACCTCAGCTGTTTCAAGATAAAGATTCAACTGTCTCCGGTGAGTGAGAATTGAAGGTATTGTAACTTCATTAAATGCTAGACAAGATTTGATGAAATTGATATTATTATTTCCATCTCTCATGGATTTAACAGCTAAATTATTGCTGGAGTGAACAAGGGTCTCCTGCAAGCCAAGTTTAGAAATTATTATGTACGGGTGGAATATTTATTTCTATATCACGTATGAACAGCGCCAAAACTCCGAATAATCAACCTTGTGCGTAATGTAAGACCAAGATACACATGGGTACACAGATTAGAGTATTATCAACTAAAAAAACCTCCGCCGTCAAAAATAACATAAAATGGCCAGCCCATGATGTGGAAAAGTCTCAAATCACAAAGAAACTAGAATGTAAAACAAGTAGAGCACATGTTTTTGATCCTGTGAAGGTACTGTTAGTTCCAAAAGCATCTTCAGCCCTCTCCTTTCATAAGGTCAATAGAGATGGGAGAAATAGGATCTGCCTTTTTCCTTTTTTGTACTGGTGTATTTTATTCTAGAAATGTACAACAAAAAATATTAAATTCTTTCATTAACTGTATGCTGAGTTCATCAAGAAACTTGGGGAGAAAGTGTTTTTTAATTCTAGAAATAAGGTGCTCATCTAAAACTCGAAAAGGGTGTGTTACAATTTTAAACATACAAAAAATTGAATACTATTGTAATATCTGTAACATCTTTCTAGTCATACCTGTAGTTAGTTGTTTAACTAGGAAACCTACTTATTTCATACTAGACTTTCCCATACATTTATATGTAGACTTTTAGTGTCAGAAGAAGGATAAACACATACATATTTGAATAGATTTTCACATGTCAAGGCCATTGTAGTAATGTTATGATTGATTGTATTATATCTCTAATCTCCAAAGATCATAGATCTTGATGTCATAATAGATTATGTCAGAAGATACCGACTTTGTATTAGCATTTGAAGTATCGTATTTTATCATAGTGTATAATGAGAAATTTGATAATCTACCTTAAATAAAATGGTGGAAGTGAGAAACAAATTGCAATTCAGGTACATAATTTTTTTCTTAATCTAGCAATTCAAGTACATTATGAAAGTTCTTGATTGAGAAACATAATTATACATGGAAAAAGATAGAAAAACCTGGAGTACACTCATGCTTCCAAAAGCTGCACGACATTCAGTGAGAAAAGTTAAATGTTGTTCGACCTCCGGACCATAGTCAACCTGAAAGTAACATGCACTAATATGTGTTGGGAAACTAAATTCTTAGCTCTGTGATAGTCAACTGCATTGCACCCATTACTCTGAAACTATAATATTTGAAACTAGAAGTAGGTTACCATATATACAAAGTGGGAAATCAGATGTGCTGGATGTTGATAATCATCCTTTCTTATATTTAAGAAGTCTACACCATCACACAGGGCCTGAGAAACTTCAAATAGAACCTCAATGACCGCTGGATCTCGTACACAACCATTCCTGAAAATATAAGTAATAACAGGATAACTCAGCAAATTTTTGAGAATAGAGAAACCAAAAACTTCTGAAAATCCTATCTTTCCACATGCAAAAACTGGTGCACAAAAGATTCCATGTATTAGAAAATTTTCATCAATAAGTTCCAAAGTACAACAGATTGCACAACGTTGACAGTCAGTCAAATGGCTGGAAATGATTGTTTTAACTAAAACTAGACAATCAGACAGACCATTCTCGTCAGTATATTTAAAGAAGAAACTGAAGTCTGTTTATCACTGCACTCGAACAGGTTTCAGTAATACGGCAAATGCGATTCCATAATACAAAAAAGAAAGACTTATGAACTCTTTATGGGGGCAAAGAATTATACCTTGTGGCCATACTAAGAATGTGCATATTGATAGTGTTTCTTGAGCTCCCATACATCACATCTAAGATGTCAATGAAATGATTCTACAAAAGCATTAGATTTTAATGGTGATTAGTAACAATAGTTTACAAGGATCTCAAACCACGTGATATTTGTGCTGTGATGATATAGAGAGATTATGACTAGGCTACTGGAAGTTTTGAAACCCAAATGCGCAAGTGAAGAATGAAAAAGTGATCACTAACAGTATCTGCAACAGTAGTATAACGAACAACTTCAAAAAATTCCCAAGTTCCATAACTATATTACATTTCAGTTAGAAGCATACCAGAGCTAATATGTTTTCAATATTGGCAAAATGTGTAAGAAGTTTCAAGAAAATTGACTGCAAGCTTGCTAGTTCACTTTCACCAATCTCATCTTCTCGTGCACGTTGAAATATGCCATCCAGGATCACATTTAGATAAGTTTCCTGTAAAACGGATGTGAATTAGAGAGATGTGAGCTTCCAGAACTAAGAATCTCATTGTTACCCAGAGTACAAATTATCACTTACAGATTACGCTGAGAACTAAAATCGCCACAAAAATTAAGTTTTTCTACATCCCCGCCTAAGAATAAAGTGGTCTAGATCTTGTAAAGAACATTCCGGACTAACTTCTTTAACCGCAAGAATAAAGCTACAGAAAAATTGCTTTCAAAACCAAGAATCGGTCAATTTTGGCACCTTGCCCCAATAAATAGCTAAATAAAAGAGAAAGCACCAAGTTTACTTTTCTTGCTGACCTTGACCATAGCATTAAGGGTGTGCTTGACTGGAGGGAGAAGTTGGCAGAAAGAAAAATTAGAAGGCAATCTGTCTTAACTGTATTTTCCTCCTGCTTTGGTACGATGGATGGGAAAGAAATCTTTCATATTGATATGCCCTTTGAATTTGCTACATATCACTGGAAATAAAATAAAAAGAATTCTCTTTTCCCTTTCCTACTTCTGCTTCCTCCTACCAAAACAAATATATCATGGACTTGGCTTCGTTTGCATTAGTAGCAGACTATACCAGGAGATCACAAATAGTGAAGTAGCATCTAGCTAGAGGACTGGGGGAGGAATCTGTTGGAGACCAGAACTCGTGTCTGCGTATAATGTATTCGCATGTGAACATTTCCTTGGATTTTCTGCTTAAAAATATTCTTCTTTCACCTTTACGTATTCCAGTAGGAATCTACAAAGTTCGTGTAGGAGCTAATAAATTTAGCTGAAAATGAAACACTAAAATATATGGTTGTCGTTCTATAATTCACCAAAAAAGGATGACATAGAACCTACCAAGATTTGAATAACTCTTTTCTGTATTTTAAATCACATGGTAAAAGATCCATTCTACAGGGATACAAATAACCAAAAATAGGAAACTTATGAATATCGATCTTAATCTTCCTACAAATTTAAATCTTTTCCTCTACAAAGAAAAGAAAAGGATAACAAAGCGTTCTCTCCATAAGCAGAAAGTATTATACACTAGTTGTACTGAAAAAGGAAACTAGTGAACAAGGAAAGTCAAATCTTCCAACATTTCCCTCAAGTTAGTGAGGAGATATTTCTCATTCGCAACTTATCTAGAACTTGACTGAACGTCGCACAAGAAAATCCTTTTAACTCAGAATGCAGCTAATTGTCACCCCTGAAGACATGTATTAACACCTCTATCAACATTTACAATATGAATATAAAATCAGTAGGAATTTCCAGAAGATACAACTGAATTATAGAGCCCAATAACATGGCTGAATAATTTGCTCTTGCCACTAAGCCAGAGGTCATTAGACTCTTTACTTAAAACTAAGAATGGCTACATAGAGGGTATAACCTCCTATAGCAAAAGGACAAAAAATGTGCAAATAGGTTGTGCACAAAGTCCAATGCAAGAAAAGACAAGTTGGCCTCTATTAGAGACAAATAAAAGAACCAAATAAACTGAAGCTCACTTGGTTGAGCAACAACAAACTGAGGAGAAAAAGCTTTGTTGATTGATGAATTTGATAAGGAGGTAGCGGAAGCGCCAATGAACAAAGGTCACAAATTGCACACTCCAACAACAACAGGAGCAGAAAAGACCGATAGCAAAAGCCAACTAGTGAAGGACAGAAATTATTATGACCAGTGTCTTTAAACAGCAGGAAAGAGGCTTCATCTAAAACTCCAGAGTAGCTAAAACGTATAATTAAACCTAACCAAGCCTGCCCACACAGAAATCAAATTGCCAAAGTCAAATGCAAATCATCAACTCCAAAAAACTGGTTCTAGAAAACATTGGCATGAGCAGAAAACATGGGACATCCTTGTCCACACAGCAGAAGAGAATTTAAGTGGAACTCCACTATTAGTCTATCAAAATATATTGACTGAACGAGAGGCACAAGGCTGCTCACCAGAGAAAAGAAGCAAAAGATAGTTTAACTCAATGCAAGATCCAATCTTGCTATGATAACATGTTGGGAATTGCAAAGTAAAAGTATTGAGAAAGAAAACAAAGAGGATTAGAAAATTTATATAACTCTTCAGTCTTCTCTTGTCCTTTAAATTACAAAGTGAAAGATCATATTCACATGGTTACGAATAACCAAATAGGAAAGTTATAACTGCCTACCATAATCTTCCTCGTGAATATTCTTCAAATACTAACCATAGCTTGTGCAATAAAAGTTTACCAATACAAAGAAAAGAGAAGGACAAAAAAAAAAACAGAATCTCCATGGAATCTGAATATATACTACACTAGTTATACTGGAAAAGGAAACTGCTGAACTCTTAAGATCAACTCCAATGCATTCTATGAACTGCTATCTAGGTGGCATGGAAGTTGAAAGACTTCTGGTCTACATTGCATTAATGTCTAATAGATAGACACTTAAGTATTAAATTAGTCTCTAATACATTCTATGGATTGTTATCTAGGTGTCCTTTATTTTCTTAAAATAAAACAAAATCACAATCAAATCTGGATAGAATATATAGATTTGGAAAAGAAATATCATTTTGCTGAGTTACTTCATCTAATAGAGCTTCTGAATCTAGACAAAGCTCTAGATGTTGTCTATTTTTTTATTATGTTACCTTGATGGAGTTTCGTCATCTAGCATTGGAAAGGAATTTTTTCAAACACCATCTATTCATGCTTATGGGACACAATTTTTGAGCCATTCACGATTACATTAAAGATGCTCTAAATCAAATATTTCAATAATATAGTACTCCAAAAATTATCTTCTTGTTCTTCTTTGCAAGGATATCCCTCAAATGATCACGTTATTCTTTATCATAGAAGTCACTATATCTTTATTCAATAATCAAAGGCAATTTAACATATGCGCATTTAGAAGATTGATCATATAAAACAGAAAAAAATAACTTTTTTTCTAAACAAAAAAGTTGAACTTACAAACTGATTCTCGAATATTATGTCCAAATAAGCATCCGCAACCTTTAAATATGCATCCAGGCTGTTGTAACTAGATATAACCTGAAATATGGACATCTCTCAAAAATCTATTATAGAATTCTTAATAAGAAGCAGAACTGTTTGGCTTATGATGATGAAATGAATCCTGAAGACACTTGAAGGCAATTTAAAGCCTAATGGAAAAAAGAAAGGTGTTATAGACTGAAAAAGAATGTCGAGACAACTTGATAGGAGAATGAAAGAGAGATATTAGAATGTAAACAAGTAGAGATGATATTCAGTAAACAGTAAGAATGTGGTAAAGCAGACAACTAACCCATATGCCAATCTAACAACTGATTTTCATTTAAATGGATTGTTCTTAGTTTAGCCAACAGGAACAGCTGGATGAGAAACTCTTAAAACACAGTCAACACATTTCTAACTCAGCAAAATCAGGCAACAAAGAATCAGGATTCAAAGTCTCTGATTAAAGGCTTGTTTGTCAAAGATTTTTTAAAAATTATTTTTTTCCCCAAAATTGCTTTCCACACACATTCTAGGGGACCTTCAATTTTTTTCCCACTTTTTAAACACACATTCTCCCAAAAAAAAAAAAATCATTTTGGAAAAATCTGTTCCTAACAAGCTTTAAGGACATGTCTGGGAGAGATTGTGGCCAAATTTTAATTGAAATAGTGACCGTTAAAGGCCGCCGGTGGGACCCGCTTGTGAGGGGAGTGGTCAAAATGTGCAGCTGACTTGGGGTGCTAACGGTGCAAAAATCAATTTTCTTTGGTTGAAACTGTGCGCCCAAACAGGGCCTAAATGTATCATGGCAGCATACAGAATCCACTATAGCCATCTATAATAAATAAAGATAACAATGCCATAGCAAAGAATCGGTTCTGCATAATAAAACAGCGGGGGTAAAATCATAATACCTGGACAATTTTTTCTACTATTAGAGCGACATTGCTGACTTCAGGTATCCTTTCACACAGCCTAAATCCAAGTAATTTGTAATTCAAACACTGCATATTGAAGAGTTAATCTGCCCAGATTGGAAGTCTGGAAACTACAACTTAAGCATCATAAACATAAAAGTATACTACATGAAAATCTCGAGATAGATACCTGTTCAAAGGAGAAATCATCAGTACATTCAATGAGATGAAGCATCTCGAAAGAATTGGAACAAAGGAATCCAAGAGGAAGTTCCTTCAGTATATGATGAAGAATTATTGAGACGAATGCACAGTTTTCAAAAGAGTCTGATTGGTTACTCCTCATTCCAAGTGCCTCAAGCATATTTCTGATTTCCATCTGTCAAGGAGTATTCACGTCATCCATCAGTCAAGCCATCTTAATGACAGTACAAGGAAGACCAACTATTGAAAAATCAGATCATAGTGTAAAAACCTAAACACTAACCAGTAATCAAGGGCTAAATCAGAAGCAACTTCACTACATAATCTAATGACGAAAAATTTTCATATTTTAGAAAATCAAAGTTTTAAGTACAAGAATGAAGGTTTCACAAGGGTATGGAACCACAATAAAAAAAAAAAAAAAATGAGCCAGTCACAACAGCAGGGAGGATAACAACTTAAACAAACAAATAAGAGAATGTAGAATTGGTTCCACCCTGATATGAGAGAAACAAGCCCAGAAGACTAACAATTAAACTTGAAAATTGTACAATAATTTGAAAAAATAAGAACTGGGGAACGATTTAACATCCCCAAATGAAGGCCCACAAAAAAAAAAAAAAAAAACATATACCATCATATGGAATTGCCACAGAATGAGTAAAAATGCCAAAACATCCAGGCCACTTTTACATATAATATTGATGTAAGTAACAAGAAGATTGAAGAAACACTATGCAGAGTTGTGCCAAATAGAATGGCAGCAATTATTCTCACTGTTCAATGTCAAACTCTGTGTAAGAAAAGAATTGTATCTGTATATGAGAAATAACCTAGCATCAGCATATCAACCCCATCATAGCAACTGTAGTGGCAAAGAAGCACAGCAGGAACATATTTCGTGACTGACCTGGTTTAGATCCTTGAATAAGCATTTTATGATATACTCAATAGTCGGTTCAATCAGGCTAACAAGCAATTTACTGTTTCCAGAAGAATTTCCAGATGTGCTCTCTCTCGCTGATATAAGGCGCAATAATTGCACTTTCAGGTCATTAATGCAACGAATCAAATATCCTGCCATGTAACACGTTTATCCATGACTTGCAATAAGAAATAATATTTAAAATGAAAATCATGCTATGGATATCCATATAGGAAAATCAAGGGAGACTAAGACACATGCTTTTAAGATCTAGAGTCGAACCAGAGCACACCATGATGTGAGTTTTTATGAAATGGGTTTAGACAGTTTTCTACAAACTTTTGAACTGATATTGGTAACGATAAGCCAACACCTGGCAATAAGATACATGACTTTTTCAGTTTTCCTCTGGAAAATGTAAGGATATAAAATTGGGTGATCGCAGAAGTTTTCCTAGTTAAAATTTTAACTGGACAACAGATAGTGGCACAATCTAGTTAAGTAGTTGACCTCTACTTGAGTTACGACTGTTTCCAGATTAGAAGATATCAAGAAAACAGTGTCCTTTATTGCATAAGAAAATAGAGAACATGAATTAGCACCTGTATCACGTTGTGGTAGTCTTTGAGCACATCGTGCCAAGTACAAGCGGCAGTAGGCCGACAACAGCGGATCAGCAATGCCCCTTGTCATCATAACCAAGCGTTGAAGGATATCCATGGGATGGTCAAGAAGGAAGCGCCAGCAGTGCAACATGGAAAGCTCCAGATAGCTGGCATACAGAGTCATCAGCATGAACAGACTGTAGATATCAAGCACAAACGAAAAAAGGAAAACTAAAAGGTAGCAGTTCACTGATGTAAAATAAGATCAACATTGTCCAGCTACAAGATGTAAAATAACATTGTCTTAACGACTCTGGACAAGAGTATAAAATAACATCAGATCGGATTTTTTCGGAGGCAATGAAGATCTTCCATCTTCGTGTTTGATATCTATTTGACCCCTCCTCCCCCATCACCCCCTATCTTAGTTTGTTAGCGCACTCCATCAGTGTGATCCCATAAGATCAACACTGATGGTTGTGTCCAATGACGGATTTGTCCGTGGTGGGGGCATTATTTGTGACCAGGATGGATGGTGCATACGGACATTCTCCTCTCCATATGGTGATTGCCCTATTCTTAAGGCTGAGTTCAAGCTAATCTGGATGGGATTCTTCTCGCTTGAGGACTTGGACTTTCTGACTTGTGGATAGAGGAAGATTCCTCTTTAGATGTTCGTTGCATCATTCATGGAACTAAGCCATGATGTATCCAGGGTACTCTCAGAAATATCAGATACCATCTTTCATTTAAACGAAACATGATTTCTCAAATATACCGTGAGGGGAATCAGGTTGCTGACTCACTTGTCGCTGCAGGTTGGGAACAAGCCATTATCAGGATTAGGGATCTTTAGACCTTCCTCGACGATTACGCGCCCTAATACAAATCGACAGATATGGCATCCCTAGTGTTAGAGGGCTATAGTTTACTTTTGCTTCTTTACCCTTATTAAGGAAAGTAGTACTTCCTCATCTATTGTCTTTTGTACTCGTGTTGCTTTGTTGGAGGTCAGGCCTCTACCTCCCCTCCCATGTATTCAAGCAAAGTTCTATATACATATTATGTTTGGGGAATTCTAACTCCAATCATCCTCCTTTGGTGGAGCCTAAAAACACACTAAGGATGAGTTGATGATTTGCCCAAAATAAAAATAAAAAAATCTTCCATCAACTCTTTGAAATGGTGGGAATCTTCTCATGGTAGTATATTAAGTATTAGTTATTCCCCTTTCAAATTCAAATAAAGCAATGTAAGCTGACATGGAATATCATTACAACTCAGTAAATGAAAAACACAGCCATTGCCCTTCAAAAAGAGGATCTGTAACATGTTCTCTACTCATGTCTTGTCTCCTTAGCATACAAAGTGTTTGACATCCAGTGACCAAATAAAAATGAAAACTTGGAGACAAAAATGACCAAAAATTGACAAGTTTAAATTTAAAATTACTTCATATTTCCATAGAGGTCGACTGCATTGGTCAATACCACCAAGATAATTATACTTCCAAAATCCACACTCCACAGAACCACAATGCCTAATTTTTCAATTTCCTGAAGACAGTACATGTTCGTTCCCAATTCGCATACCTCATTGATTTGATGCGTCTTTCCTCAGATTCTCAGTATAAATTCAACGGAATATCTTATCCAAGATGTAGTAGAGCAGTGAAGTTAAGGTAGCAGGAATGGAAATGTCTACATGGAGCTCTATTCGATCATTCAAATTGCATAAATAATCAATCTCAAAAACTGTGTTAGTGTTTTGACTGTATATTACCTATATATGTCATTGAACAAAAAAATTTATGTCAAACCAAGACTCATTAATATAAAGAAAGATTCATTTTTATTTTTACTCTATAACAGCAAAGCCATATCCAAGTAAGATCATAGTGAGAATGCTACAAGCAGGCTGAACTGAGTAATGACTATCTTGGCCATTATTTGAACAAAGTGGGCATCTTTAGATTTCATCTCACATACTTACAGCTAAAATGAGGACATAGTTTGACCACACAAGGTATGCTACCGAGTTTTATTAACGTACACAACAGTTATTTTATTCATTTGCCGTGTGAAGATCTACTTGGAATTTCACAATATACCAATGTTAGCAGAAAGTTCATACATAGACGCAATTATCTCCAGAAGAAGCATTCTCTTAACAACTAGAGAAGCATCAACAACTTAAAAAAGATAATAATATAGAAAGGAAGTGACAGCATCAACAATTAATTAAGACAATAATATAGCAAGCACGAAACTATAAGAGAATAAAGAACTTCACATGCGAGGAAGGAGCTCACGAACTGAACCAATTTTGCAGAACCAGTTATTGCAGATCTCTTTGGCATCATAGCAAATATCGCCTGCTTCAAAATTATCTGCCACATAAAACAGAAAGTCTTGAGATTTGTAGTTTGACGAACATATTCAGGTTGCCAAAGTTACAACTAAATAACAATCTTGAAAAGGACATCGGGGTTCAAAATTATTTGTAGTTTATGGCTTATGTTAGGAAATATTATTACAATGACCTGGTCTTAGTGTGGTCCTACACAGAGAGCATTCTACAGTAACCTTAGAAGGAAAAGAGAAAAATGAAATTCCATTTCTGATAAAACCCCCAAAAGAAAGGCTGACACTGACAGTAACAATCACAGTGTGATATGTTTTCATGTATTATTTTGCCATTGCTGGACTTTCAACAAATGATCCCTTGTTTTCAAAGCTACACTTCCCATGGAAAAGAAAGGAAGAAGAGGAAAACAAAGGTTGTTTTCATGTGAACTTAATTGCACAAATTACTCTTAACTACAAACAATTTAGTGGGTACCTTCAGTAATATAGAAACACACTGAGGTTGGTCTAGTAATCCACGAGGCTGACCATGCTCTTATTGACAACTCAACCAAGCCTTACCCCAAACATATCTAGTTGGCTTCGTTGATTCTCATCTTCTACAATACTCTGTAAAGGGGGCTTCTCCTTAGTCAAACTACAAATGGTCAAATAACTTTAGGCCAACCTTTTTGCCTGCATTTACTATTAACACTAGCTCTGTCACTTTTCTTACCCAGTGCATCTAGATGACTTTCTTGAAGATAGCCAAACCATCTCAGTTAAAGGCAGATAAAATCACTTAAGCGGAGAGCAATTGCATATTATGCGTACTTAGTGTGATCAAATGAGATTCAAAAACACCTTAACTAAACCTGGCAAAGCGCAAATAGATCTCCCATCTTTATGGAACTCAGCCCTTTGCTTAATCCGATTCCACACCAAATCACCTAGCATTTCCATTATATCCGTTGCTAGAACAAAAAGAGTTGGATAAAACTGGACTGTGGTTGTATCCATAAGAAGTCTGGCAACCTGCAAAGAAAATCATTGATAATCAAAAGCACATAGTGCATGCATAAATCCTTGGTTGTAATATTGAGTTTCAGACTGAAGATACTCAGATATTACTAACATAAAATTAAAAAATTTACTTTCCGGATTTTCTACAATCAAAGCAAATGGTTCAGAATGACCTAGAATTTAAACCTGGTGAAACAAATAAGCCCATGTTTGACAACCATTATTTTGAGAAAATAGAGTTTTGAATAATGATTTTTTGGAGAATGTGTGGTTAAAAAGTAGGAAAAATTTTGAGTCTATGTGCAAAATATTTTATTGTGTAAATGTGTGGTTGAAAATGAATATGAGAATTAAAGAATTTTTAAAAAATGGTTGTCAAACAGGGGCCGACAATTCAACACTCACAAAAAGAAAACCCCTATTTTCTTTCAAGACAGAAAGAACGATATGTTAAAATTCTGACTAATACAGCTAGCAAAAGTATAAACTCCTGTTTGGTACACATTAAAATTTTCATTCTCATTCTTCTACTCAAATTCAACCACACGTTCTTCAATAAAATAATATTTTCCATCACATCAATATTTTTTCCTTCTTTTTTAACCACACATTCTACATCAATCTACTATTCCAGAATACATTATTCCAAAATAATGTGTCTCAAACGCACCCTAAGACTAAACAAACAAAACCAAAAAATCTAAGCCACGACCCACCTTAATTGACAACCTTAAAGATGTTACATGGTCATCTGCATGCCAAGCAAGTTTGATTTCATCTTTGAGTTCAAGTAAGCGTGAGACATACTCCCGCTGACTGATAACCTTAACATCTTCGGCAAATTTTTGAGGATCATCCAATTCCTCCAAGTGCGAATCTTTCAATGATTTCTCATTTGCTGCCAACTTTCTCTTAAAGTTAAAATGACTCCAAAAAAGACAAAGAAACCCGTGCAACCCAAAAAATCAAAAGAAAAGTAAAGGATAACTGTTTTGCAAAATACAACATACCTTTACTACCCTTCATATCTTTCCTGGCTACCTGTTAGAAGGAATAAAGTTGGGAAGTTAAAATTAGCCACTGCGTTCATAAACTAGGATGACCTTAAAACATGGTTACTCTAGCCTAGTTACAAAACGATATACCAAATCCAAGGCAGTCCTTACTTCTTGAACACAATGAAACAGAAAAAAATTCTAATTGCTACATAAAGGTTTAAGAACGATACCAAAGATATCGAAATTGTTTTAGAAACAGGGAATCTTTGCATCAAGATTTTCGTGAAAGAATTCCATTCCTTCTGTTGTGATTGAGCATAAATTTCCTTGGGGACTGTCTCGTCAGATTTAATCTCTTCATGTTGCAAAATGTTGGCAGAAACTTCCATCTTCCCATTCATTGACCTCAGTGGATCAAAGAAATCATCTTTTCCGTCGTCCAATAAATTCACCTGTAATTGATATCATCAAACTCTATCAACATTGTTAAAATATTGCCAGATATACAATACTCTGGGGGCAGCACAAGTGTTCCCAGCACCTTTGGTGAGGAAGTGAAATTAGAATTCTTAAAACAAGAATAAAAATTGAAACTCGAAGAGTTCGTAAAATAATTTGATTGTACTAAAAAGTTGGTTAATTGAAAAGTGTAAACAGCATTTTTTCCCAGAATCCTAATTAACAAAATAATTAAAATCCTAAAAAGAGTAAAATCCTACAAGTAAAAGGAAATTATATTTTAACAAGAAAGAAGAAATCCTATTTTTCAAACAAGAAAGGAGAAATCCTACAACAACAATATATCATTTCTATCCTTTTTGTAATAGGAATGTTCTACATCATTCTCCCTCATTTAAAAAAATTCCTCCTCAGTTTGACTGGAGAAGAGAAAATCAATCAATCTGGTAGAAAATACTCAAAATATTCTGCTATATAATATTGAAAAAATCCATATCTTCCGCAATTACATTGAATGAAATCAACTTTGCTCCTACAATGCTCATATTCTCTTCCTTAAAGGACACTTCCTGCTTGGCATTCCTTTAGAAATGATATTTTATTCAATCAATCATTCTTGAATCCCCATGTACAGTATAAACATTGCATTTTTCAATTCCTTGTGCTTCTAGTGTTCTTACTTCTAATGATGGCATCTTAAATATTACAAATCCACTAATTTCCTTGTGCTTATTTAATTCTTTTTCATTAGAAGGGTCGACAAGATTTTTATACTTAATTTGACAATCTTCACACTTGACTTCTTCATGATTAGGCACAAACACAGACAAGAGGTCAACAATTGTAACTTCACCATAATGTTTTCCAACCTCAGCTTGTATTCATTATCAATTTCCATGAATTAGGAATCAGCATGTCTCGGGTTTTCAACTTGCACATACTTTCCTACCTCTTAGCAATATCACGGTCAGAAACACCATTTTCATTTTGAATGACATCCTTTTCAAAATTATAATCTACCTCATTAATCTTCTGCTCTTTATTTACACTGGTGTCCGCAAATTGCTCATAAAATGACAACAAAACAATCTCTAATTGTACCGTGGTTGACCCCAAACTATATGATAATTGTCCATCTCTACCACGTTATACACAAACTGATTTTGTAGTACTTTCCAATCGATAATTAAATTTTTCATACCTCCATTTCAAAATTTCTCAATCCCCTATAACTAGTAGAACTTGATAGCAGGATACTATTTTTTTGTCTTCAAATTTTAAAGCTTTCACCAATTCTTTAGACATTATGTTCTCACTCTATTCATGATAATGATCACATTGCAACTTTGTTGTTGATGGAGCATCATTTTTTTAAAAATTTGTCGCGCTTCAAATTGGGATAGTCTTATATCTTTTTTGAAGACATTCAGGAAATCCTTAATAACTTGTTCTTGCTACCGTTCGATGGTAGATCATTGGAATCTAAATCGTCATGGTTGGAGTGGTCATCTATCTGTGCAAGTGGCTGTCCTTGGAGATCGTGTATTACTTCAAAGATGAACGCAACTAAGGTATAATGGATATCTTAAGTTTTATCAATCTCGTCGAGCTATGGCTTAATGTTTTCGAACCTCCGACCATTGTCAGTGGCTCAAACTCCACTAGTACCATCCTTAGCCATTAGGTCGAGATCTCTGATACCAATTTTGGTGCTAAAACGAAATTGAAATTCGTGAAACAAGAATAAAAATTGAAACTCGAAGAGTTTATGAGAATAATTTGATATATAGGCGTAAATCTCCTGATATTAATGACTAAAGTCTAAAGTAATTAAAATCCTAAAAGGAGTGAAAAAATAAAATATTAATCTAAAAAGAAAGAAGAAATCATATTCTAAACAAGAAAAAAAAAAATCCTGCTACAATAAATAATTACTATCCTTTTTTAATAGAATTGTCCTACATCAACCTTCCTATCGAGCAGGGAACTAGTTACATAACCACATTCATACAAATAAAAATGTAGTTATATGCATGACTCACCATCACTTATAAATTTTAACATAATAGGTCCTCTTACTATAAGAAAGTGTAAAATAAGTAGATGTAGTTGTTTTGATTTAGCTAATATGCTAATACAAAATCATCACCTATGCATCCATCTATAACCAACTTCATGAAACTCTACATTATCATTGATAAAGTATTGCTAAACATAAAAGCTAGATGAATGCACAAGTCTGGGCATCAAATTTTGATCGAGTAACAATGTACCATTGACTTATTCATACACATAAAAGAAAAGACGAAGCAATGAAATTAATATTTAACTTTCAATTTCACCATTTTAACTCTTTATAAGAACAGGTAAAATAATCATAAGTAATCATGCTTTTTACATTTCAGCTAACATAGATCTACTCCTATATCTTCAAGTTATATATTAGAAAGTCAAGAGGATCCTATGCAGCGTTCTTTATTCATTTGTTTTCAACAATTCCATAATTCTAAGTTCTAAATCAACTTCAAACGGACAACAATATATCTTAAATTCCATAACAAGTTATTGGCATTGAGATTATGCAATTAAGAATATAATTAAACAGAAAAGATACAAACATAAAAAGGCGTGGACCTGGCGAGGCGACGGAGAGGGAGAGAGAGCAGTGAGAGGATGAGATTCGGCGGGGACGCGCGGAAGTGAGTGGGACAGCTCTTCGGCTCGGTAGTCTCGGCGTCTGAATTCGAGTCCCATCGGCTTCAGATTCTAAACAGTGTGTCAATGGAGAATCTCTCCGGTTTATGAATTACTCTGATGCAGGGTTGGGAGATTTTTCAAATTAGCAGTACAATTGGATTTTTGAGTTTTTTTATAAAAAAGTATACTCTAGCGAGAAATGAATTTCTTCGTTGCAAAACATTTCTTTCTTCTACGAATCATTTTAAAAACTAGTTTTTATCTCTCTTTTTTTTTTTAAATTTCTTTATTCGTCTTCATTGGATATTTCCTCTTAATTTAATTTTTCTTCAAAAAAAATTTCATCGTTTTCTGTTTCTTTAAAGTTAACTTCTTCACGTTCATTCCTAATTTGTTCAAAGTCCGTAATAAGTCATAGATGAATGTCCAGACTCAAATCAAAAAAGTTAAATCGGTGATTATATATCTCATGTGTCATTTATCGATTTTCTATGCACAGGGAAGTTTTCAATGCCCAACCTCACAACCCATATAGGAAGGGTGCTCGATAAAACACGTTGACCAACAAAGCTTTGAATAGAGTTACACGAGGCCATCATAGTCGTCATTTGAATTATCCTATTCATCACTTAGATCGAATATGCTCTTGTTAAAGTACATTACCTATTGAAAAAAGTGACTAGATAAATGCATTACTTCAAGCGAAAAAAAGCCATACAAAATTGAGAGAGAGTATAGTTGAAACTAATTTTGGGAAAAAAAAAAAAAAACTTAATTTAAATAAACCTTTGACAAACAAGCATTTAGTAAATTTCCACAATTTTACGAGGATCTCAAGATACTTCCACATATATGACACCTTAAGTCGAACTTTTTCCACTCCAAATGAAGTTTGTAGAGAAGGAAAATCAACATAAAGTAAACCTTATGAAAAACCATAGTCAAGTAATGTCAAAATCCTTATAGAACACCCCAGTCGAATAATGTCAATTTTGAATACACATTCTGGTTTAAACAAATGTGTACATAATTATTTGATATTGAACGCAATGAAATAATATTTATTTGTTAATCCACATCTATCTCGAGTCTAATTATATTACACATAGTTATTAAATCCGACCCAGAAAAATCATCGGGTCGGTGGTCTAACTGGTGGGTCAGTGGTTCAATCGATGGTCATTGTTAAACCATATTTTTGATTAAAATATATTTTGCAATAAAAAGAATATTATTTTGTTAAATCTAGATATATATACTTTGCTCCCACAATGCTGTAAAGTTCCCTAGTTTCCATAATGGTTTGAGGAAGTGAAATCACGATGGAAACTCAGGTTCAAATCCTTGCCATTACAAGTTGTAAATAAAATTTTACACTTCACTTTATTGGAAAAACATTTAACCGGTTCTGATTTTCTCTTAAACCCGTCTGAATCGGACGGTTATTGAATGTTCAACCAATTCTTGATTGGTTCCTCTATCAATTTGACCAAGTAATGCAACTGGACTGATCCATTACCCGGTTCGACGATTCTTTGGTCAGACCGACATATCCAATCCGATTTTTATAACTATGATATTACAATATTGCTATGTTGTCAGAAAGGGTTTCTTGGCAACATACTCATAATGGAAAAAGAATCATGCTATTTGTACAACCAAATGGTTGACAAACACTTACAATTTTGGGGGGGGGGAGGAGGAGCTCACTTTTTTCGTGTGAATTTTTAAGCATGCAGAGCCCGCACGCATGGTTGTCAACCTCTTATTTACAAATGGAATTTCCCATGGGAAAAGCACTTTTTTTTAGCAATGCTATTCATCCTATTGGGGTTACAACCCCGATCTAGATGGCGTTAATGTGGAATTAAATGATATGTGAAATTAAATAAGTCCCCAATGGGGATGAATAGCATTTTTTTATTTTTTATTTTCATAAACATGGGGATCCACTCACATACGTGTGCATGTCAATGTGTCATTTTTTGTTTGATAAAAAAATGTAACTCATTATATCATGGAGTGTGTACTAGACTTTCTATGATTAATTAAAATTTGTTTTTCCTTCAATACTATTATACTCATTCGGAGTCAACTACACTGAAGCAACCATTTTTTTGGCAGACAAAAACTATTGACCTCGAAAAATGGTCTGACACGTGGCCAACAGAATAAGTCTTCAAGTCAACCCTTCCATGCACACGTAGCACGATGTCAGTCACCCGTTGCTTTTCTCGGAAGGGTTGGGAGTGGTCACGAGCACTCCAACAGTCAAGTCAGTTCAGGTTCAACTGAAAAATAGTCCGTCGACAGTAAAACACTCGCTAGGAAGTGGTTGCTATGAATATATAATAATAGGGTGCCAATATGTGATGGAGAGAATGATACCAAGTTCTCAATGTAGTTGGGGTAAAAAGATGGGATTCGAATCCTTCTTCAAGCACTAGGAGGTTGTATTTATACTAAGGATGGAAAGGGGAGAGCCATTGATGAGGAGACACGTGTTGTCATATCCTCAGGGCTCGTCCCATCTTAAGTGTCAATCTGTCTTTCCATAAGTTGGCTGACATTGAATGTTTCTGACAAAAGTAGCTGAGTTGACCGTTTTGGTCCTGCCACACATCCCATCAGTCGAGGACTCGACGTTGGAAAGATTCGTTGTAAGAGATCTTTGCAGGGCGAGGCGAGGCGGGTGTAGAATTGTAGAAGCGAAGGATAGGTCTTTGCATCCGCATTATCATGCAGATGAGTTCAGTTCCTTCGTTGGTGGCTGTTCAGTTTGTCCCTACGCAATCGCTTCGGCTTATGTAACCAGTTCATCCCATGAGAAATCACATCGGTTGACATGTGGCTCGGTGCAGGCCACCTTCCTGCTGACATGTGACAGGTGAGGTGGCGGGTCTGACGCAGGCCCGTAACAAAAATCATTAAAAAAAGCTAAAGTTTTTTTTATGCTGGGAGAAATTCTTCAACTATTTTGAGATTGGGAATCGAATTATGATAAGATAAAAGCTTAATCTGCTTCCTCTTGAACCTCTTCGACAGCAAGTTAGAAATTATTATGAATTAAATTCATCAATGACCATCCAATTTTATACATAATGTCATCCCCACCCAGTTTAATTTTGTTTAATTATGGTCATCCAACTTTATATTTAGTCTTTCCATAATCACCTAATTTTATTTTAATTTATAGTGGTCAATTAATTTCATATAACATTTCATCATATCCACCCAATTTTTTTTCACAATTTTCACTAATTTTAAAAGTGGTAAAACGATAAATTTAATATATATATATATATATATATATATATATATATATATATATATATATATATATATAAAAATATATATAATTTCTTAATTTTAAAAACGTTTATATTAAAAATAAATTTTTATTTTATTTTAAAAACATTTTAAAATAAATTCTCATTTTATTTTATTTTTTAAGCGAAGTTTTCTTTTAAATAATTTTTTATTTTCTTTTTCTTTTTCAAAATAAACTTCTGTTTTAATTTAAATTTATTTAGGAAATTACATCCACAGATGTATTTAAAATTTTCAATTCAAAAATCAGGTTTGGAGTTTATTTATATAAAAATCAGGTATTTCATTTTAAATATTAAATATTAATTATACAATTTCTATTCCAAACCCTAATCAATTCCATTCCAAACTCCATCTTCTCTCTCGTCGCTCCGTCTTCTTTTGTTCGCCTCTCCGACTGCTCCCTCTTCGGCTGCCAAACTACCACCGCTCTCTCCGACAAAGTCATCGTTTTTATCATTGTTGCTTACATTTTAGGTTATGATGAGTAGGTTTTCATTGGGTTGGGTGTGGGGCTGCATGTTGAATTTTTTGGCGAAGAAACAGAAACCGCCGCCGCTGCCTCTCTTTTCCCTCAAATCGTCGGACCACCACAACAATGTCGCGGCTGTAGTGATATAGATCTGTGGTGTTTTTTTTAGTGGTGATCACAACGACGATGTCGCGGTTGCAGCTATCGAGATCTGTGGTTTTTTTTTTTAGTGGTGTGGTGGAGTTTGTACGGTGCTGCTGCTGAGTGATTTTTATATTGCAAAGAAGTGGTTGCACTAAAACATGTTTTGCTAATAGGTGAGAGACCAATGCTTCTCTGTATTCACAAGCCATGCGCGTTCCAAGATAAAAAAGAAGATTTTTTTTTTTCTTTTTGCCATTTGGCTTTAAGTAAATTAATGAAAATCATAATTTTTTGTTGCTACTTATCTAGACTCATGATTCCTATATTTATGATGGCAAGTCAATGAATGTCACTTAATTGCCACATAGATTCATGATGATCGTGTGTCTAGATAAATAGCATAATTCTTTTTTTGTTGAATTGGTAGAAAAAGGTTGAATAGTAGTCCATAAACATTTTGGAAACCTTTGGTCACAGAGATTTATGTTTAAAGGTTATAATTTAGATGGATCTTTCTCCGCTGCATGACAGTCAAATCGCTTCATATTCAAATAGGGGACAAGAAATCAAATTATAATATAGTCAATCGAGACTTTAGCGCATTTGTATAACAATTTAATGTTTATTGTTTTACACGAGAAATTGTCATCTGTGTCTTGTTATATCAGTTTACTAACTCAAGTTTTACTCTAGGATGTAATTCCTGTGGAAGGCTTAAACCTCGATTTGTAGCGCATTTCATGATTCTAGGCATAAGAATTGTTCCAAGTTGCAAGTTTATGTGAACTTAAAGTGTTAGAAGCCCAAATATGTACATTCCCATAAGAAACTTGTCAATCGTAAAATGGTGAGTATCAACATTTTTAGGACATTTCAAACCTGCTTAGGTATTGTAAAAATATTTCTTGATTGATTAATTTACCTTTCATGGGGGTAGAGGAAGCCCTTTAATATATGTGTAAACTCAATATATGTCTCCTTAAGTCCAGAAAGCATCAATGTCATGATAAGAAAGTTGCAGTCAAAACTTGTATGGACAATTTATATGTCTATCCATCTCTAAGAAAGCAAGGACACTCTCAAATCTAATTGGAAGATTGGACCATGGACAAGTACATGATCCTTTGTCCTTGGTCCAAAAGCACTAATTTCTTTTTCATGATTTTGGACATGTTGGGTAGACTAGGACACATTATCGTCACACTAGCAACAACATGCTATCTTGTTTCAATTTTGAGAAAAATGAAAAACATGGATTAGAGCATAATATGATAAAGTTTTATGTTGAAAGACCTTAGCAAGAAAACTCTAAGGGCCGTTTGATTGCAAGAGTAGAATTTGAGTGGAAATAATATGAATTCCAGGGAATTGAATAGCCTAAAAATTGTTTTACATGGAATTGTCAATTAATTGTATTTGATTAGTATAATTTTCCACCTGAAAAATATTGAGATTTTCCATCTTTTGGTGTTTGATTGGTTTTATTTTGTATGGAACTTAGAATCACATATTGCTACACCAATTCTACCCAGAACGGTGCCGCTGGTCAAGTCCTCCAGTAAGCCCTTAAAATAAATCCTAAAAATCTCGTTATTCACACCTTTGGAAGTGCCTTCACCAAAAGGCTGCTCAAAATTGTTCCCCCATCCCTCCCACTCGTCCTCTGGCATTTTTTGTTGTGAAATATGTAGGAAAATCTGGAAAAAACTAATGAACTCCAAGGCACGAAATCGTTATCTTTTAAGAGATGTTTCTCCCCTAACCAACAAAGTCACGTATGGGGTGTGATAGAAAATCTCTCTCAGGATACAATGGAGGCGTTTGATTCAAACTGTGACAATTTGATCAAACCAAGAAGACACTTTTATAGAGAAACTGACGATGCCAAGAGAAAGAGAGAAAATCGAATTGCTTTTTTAATGTATTTTGCA
>CM032625.1:41987530-42028277 GCA_019097785.1 Fraxinus excelsior | reverse complement strand
GTTATGCTAAATTGGCCAGATACTGTCATAATTTGGGGACAACGAATCACGGTTCCACTTTTTTCATTGAGGCGGAGGGCGAGAAATGTTTTAAGTCTTTATTCATGGCTCTTGGACAATGCATTAGAGGATTTACAAATGCGATGCGACCGGTAATTTTAGTGGACGGTACAACTCTGAAATCGAAATACAGGGGTACGTTGATTATTGCTACATGTCAAGATCCCAACATCCAGATTTACCCACTTGCATTCGGCATAGTCGACAGCGAGAATGATCGGTCAATGAGTTGGTTCTTTACGAAGCTCAGGGACGTGATCGGGGAAGTCCCTCATCTTGCATTCGTAACAGATCGGGGTCAGTCTATAATAAATGCTATTGCTGAAGTCTTCCCCGAGGCACATCATGGGTACTGCATGTACCACATACAAGGTAATCTGAAGACTAGATACCGGGGCCAAGGCATCGTTTCATTGTTCAGGAGGGCGGCCGAAGCTTACAGTGTCGAGGAATGCAATAAGTGGTTGGTCGAGATAGGGAAGAAGTCGATATCGGCATGGGATTATCTTACAAAGATGGGGATAGAACATTGGGCGCGATCACATTTTCCAACACGTCGGTACAACTTGATGACGTCAAATAACTTGGAGTCTATGAATTCACTGTTTAAGAAGGATCGAGAGTTGCCAATTCTCGCATTGATTGAGAACATTCGTACGAAACTGCAACAGTGGTTTCACGACCGACGTGTTGAATCGCAGAACTGCTCGACTTGGCTAGCCCCGGCTCAAGAGGAAAAATTGTTCAAGGCCGCACAGGTTGTGAAGAGGTTGAATGTGGAACCACTAGATGAGTCGCGCTTCTCTGTACAAGATGCACGTCAGCTGATATACATTGTGGACCTGAATGAACACACATGCACTTGTGTTCGATTTCAGTTGGAGAGTTTTCCATGTGAGCATGCAGTCGCGGTATCTATGAACAGAGGCTTTGCAGCGAGAACATTATGCTCTCAGTATTACACGGCTGAGTATTGGAGAACTGCATATGCTGAGACTATATTTCCCTTACCGAACGAATCTGATTGGGAAGTTCCTGAACATATTTTCCCACTGAATAGTTTGTCGCCACCGGTAACTGAACCGCGTGGCCCTGGACGCCCACGAACTTCTAGAATACCATCTACTGGAGAGTTTTATCGACCGCGTCGGTGCGGCAGATGTAGAGCAGTCGGTCATACTCGTCAAAATTGTACGAGTCAAATTCCACTAGATAACAATTAGTCAAATATGTAATGGTATTGTTGCTAAATGAACAATATTTAATTATTTAACCATAATTTTCGCCAATTTGATTAAGTGTACATTAGTAACAGTTAAAGTGCACAATATTTCATTATATAATTATTCATACAATATTTACAAGTATTAAATAAATGAATCAACAATTAAATGTATAACGTTTACGGATCACACTCGAATTCGTATAAATCACACGCTAATTTATTTCTCCAAATTTGTATCCATGCTTGGTTGATTCCATCGACCTTATGTCCTATACTCAAAAACTCGATGTACTTTATTGCAAAAATGCCGCAATCACCCCTACAATTGAAGAATATTATTAGTGCGAAAACGTGTTAAATAAAAAACTAAGTTTGAAAGTAAAAAACAAAATATAAATACTTACGATGTCGACTGTCTCGCCGTCGTCTGGTCCCGCACGATGGCTAGCCTGTCATTAACAATAACACCTGCTCGGGCGGCCATCAACGGTACGATCACAGCAAGCGGCTCCAACTGCTGCTCGAGCTGGCCCTGTGTCAGACACGAAGGATCGGAGTCGTACACATACATCGTGGAGTCAGCAAAAACAATCTCCACGGCAATGGCATGATGATTCAAGATCGCTGGAACATATATATGTGTACAAGCATCCCATGCCTTTCCCCCGAGCCTCGGCAATATCCCTACGACCCATTCGGCCATATATTCAGGTAGCACGTACTTACTACCCATACATAGCAACGACTCATGCTCAATGGTAACAGCTCCCAAAAACTCAATGCTCAGTATGAGTCGGCCGGGCATATCAAATGACTGCGGATATCGTCGAGCTCGATCTCGTAGTACCTCCATGGCCAGGTCGATGTGCTACATCAGGAAACACCAATAAAAAAATTAGCGAGTTATTTCATTTCAAAAAACAAAAAAATAATGTACACATAATATACTCAAAAATGAATATTTCACTTACATCGTCGGCGAGCCACGTCCCTGAAGTGGTGATCTCGCGAAACCATTTATATGCATCTACTATCATCTTCGAGCCAACTTGGCGGCTTTGTCTGAAAATAAAATTTGAAAAAATGTTGAAAAAGATATAGATGAATTAGCGTAACGTACTTTATTTAAATTCTATAATACTTACCGGGGCTTAATTATCCTCAACTCTGCCTCGAAGACTTTCCATCTTGCTGCGTCCACCTCCCGGAACAGATTGGGGTACGTCCCGTCAATGAACGTCCTCCTCTTGGCCTCAGCCGTAAAGGGAGAAACGACGTACTGCGAAGGCAGCCTGACCCTCTTGCCGACCACCTGCTCCGGGGCGTCAGCGGCATGCCTTTTTCCCGCCGCTACGTCAGGTGTACGCTCGCCCTCCACCTCGGGAATAACATCATCCGGGCTCACCACCACCACCAACTCCTCCGTCCTACCCTCTGCCTCTGTACTCCCCACCACCACAACCTCCTCCGGGGCAACTGCCTCTGTCCTTCTCTCCTCCGGTGGAACTGCCTCTCTCCTACCCTCCTCCGGGGGAATCTCCTCTCTCCTACCCTCCTCCGGGGGAGCCGCCTCTCTCCTACCCTCCTCCGGAGGAACCGCCTCTCTCCTACCCTCCTCCGGGGATAAAAAAAACGAAGCCAATGTGGCATCATCCGCCCAGAAATGACCCCCTCCATCACCCCCTCCATCACCCCGTCCCTCACCCCGTCTCCCGCATATGATATCGCCTCGGAGGGCTGCAATCTCAGCCTGAAGCTCTCGGCGCATCTCGTCCATCTTACCCCTAAACTCTCCGCGCATCTCGTCCATCTGACCCTTAAACTCTCCGCGCATCTCGTCCATCTGACCCCTAACCTCTCGGCGCATCTCGTCCATCTGACCCGCTATAAATACTGTCAGGCGATCGTACAGATCAGTGGACGGTGGAGAAGGTGATCTGATCGGCGGTGATGCCCACGGCGGCGGTGATGAAGTAATCGGTGGCGGTGATGCCATCGGCAACGGTGATGCCCATGAGGGCGAGGAGGCACCTTGCGGTAGGGGCGGTGAAACCCTCGGAGGTGAAGCCCTCTGCGGCAGTGGCGGCGATGAAGTAATCAGCTCCGGGGGCGGTGATACCCTCTGCGGTGGCGGCGACGGTGAAGCCCTCGGCACCGGCGGCGGTGAAGCAGTTGGACCGCCCCCCTACACGGATTGAAACATAAAAAATTATTATATTTAATGAAAATTCGAATAACACATGCAAATCGATGATATTCAATTCACGTACCTCATCTCGAGCGGCTTCATCATGCCCATGAGCGGCCAATTCACGCACATATCCACGTCCCTCCTCCTCCATCGAAGGCATCAACTGCGTTATGATTCGAATCTGGCATAACAACATTTGTTAATGATCACATTAACATATTTTGGAGCTACACACAACATAAATTGCAAATGTATTATCTTACCTTAGGGTCGTCGAGGAGAGCTGATAGCTTTTTGCTAGTCGGACATCCCTCTGCTCGCCAATGATGCATCCGAGGGCAGCGTGTCTCCCCTCGCCTCGCAAACTGGGTACCTAGGAGGGGGACCGTCTCGTACGCCCAGATCTGCAACACATACATACAATTATTATATTCATATTTATTGTAAACAATATTATAATAAAAGTATGTCGAACATTTACCTGCACGGCAAGGGGTAATCCGTATGTATCGTATTTACGCATGGTCCCCTTCGGCCTCGAGTGTGATCTGGTGAATACGTGCACCGTGTCCTCAAAACATCTCCGGCCCCACGGATATGTGTTGAACACATCAAGATCGTCGACGATCTGCAGATGGAATAGGTCAATCCCAGTCCTCCGATGGTGACATCGCAACACGCTCTCAAGGATGTAGACCAGGCCGAGCTTCAGTCTATCCAACATGTCGTCACATCTAGTGATCGCGTCCATCAGAGCCGACAGCAGCACCGTCCCATGTCCCTCAAAGTAAGTGTCCTGCAATCTGCCTCTCTGAGTATCAGTACGAGCTGCATCATCACCCGTAATCTGCAGTCCTGTGATGAGAGCAAAATCAAACATGCAGAAACTCGAAACCTTGCCCCCAAGGTCGAAGTGGAGGGCATCGCCGTCGACTGGAGTAAGCAATCGGCACAGTAATGCATCGAGGATCTGCCCGGAGAACTGTACGTCTCTCAACTCGTACAGGGGCTAGAGAAATGAACGTCGAAGCATATCTGCATGATGCTCATCAAGCAGCTCCAACACGGCAGTGTAACTGCCGAAGTTACCGTTCCAGGTAGCCTTGCCCGGCATCTGTCTCAACGTCACGTCCAAGTGATACTCCATACTGCAAAATTGAAAAAAAAAAATTTAACTATTAGCACTTCGAACATAAGATAATGAAATACAGTAATCGCATAACAATTACAATTATTTATTTCGTTATACTATTAATGATCATATTAAAATTATAATTATAATTATACATATAAATTTTATTAACAATTACAATTATTAATTTCATTATATTAATAATTATCATATTCAAATTAAAATTAAATAATATAAATTTCATGTAATTAAAAGGAAAAAAACAATTAAATAAATAATATATAATTATTTATTAACAATTACAATTATTAATTTCATTATATTAATAAGTATCATATTAAAATTAAAATTAATAATATAAATTTTATTTAATTAAAAGGAAAAAAGAATTAAATAAATAATAAATAATTATTTATTAACAATTACAATTATTAATTTCATTATATTAATAATTATCATATTCAAATTAAAATTAAATAATATAAATTTTATTTAATTAAAAGGAAAAAACCAAATAAATAAATAATATATAATTATTTATTAACAATTACAATTATTAATTTCATTATCTTAATAATTATCATATTCAAATTAAAATTAAATAATATAAATTTTATTTAATTAAACGGAAAAAACCAATTAAATAAATAATATATAATTATTTATTAACAATTACAATTATTAATTTCATTATATTAATAATTATCATATTCAAATTAAAATTAAATAATATAAATTTTATTTAATTAAAAGGAAAAAACCAATTAAATAAATAATATATAATTATTTATTAACAATTACAATTATTAATTTCATTATATTAATAATTATCATATTCAAATTAAAATTAAATAATATAAATTTTATTTAATTAAAAGGAAAAAACAATTAAATAAATAATATATAATTATTTATTAACAATTACAATTATTAATTTCATTATATTAATAATTATCATATTCAAATTAAAATTAAATAATATAAATTTTATTTAATTAAAAGGAAAAAACAATTAAATAAATAATATATAATTATTTATTAACAATTACAATTATTAATTTCATTATATTAATAATTATCATATTCAAATTAAAATTAAATAATATAAATTTTATTTAATTACAAGGAAAAAAACAATTAAATAAATAATATATAATTATTTATTAACAATTACAATTATTAATTTCATTATATTAATAATTATCATATTCAAATTAAAATTAAATAATATAAATTTTATTTAATTAAAAGGAAAAAAACCAATTAAATAAATAATATATAATTATTTATTAACAATTACAATTATTAATTTCATTATATTAATAATTATCATATTCAAATTAAAATTAAATAATATAAATTTTATTTAATTAAAAGGAAAAAAACAATTAAATAAATAATATATAATTATTTATTAACAATTACAATTATTATTTCATTTATATTCATAATTATCATATTCAATTAAAATTAAATAATATAAATTTTATTTACATTAAAAGGAAAAAACAATTAAATCATAATTATTTATTAACAATTACAATTAAAATTTCATTATATTATAATAATATCATATTCAAATTAAAATTAAATAATATAAATTTTATTTAATTAAAAGGAAAAAACAATTAAATAAATAATATATAATTATTTATTAACAATTACAATTATTAATTTCATTATATTCATAATTATCATATTCAAATTAAAATTAAATAATATAAATTTTATTTAATTAAAAGGAAAAAAACAATTAAATAAATAATATATAATTATTTATTAGCAATTACAATTATTAATTTCATTATATTCATAATTATCATATTCAAATTAAAATTAAATAATATAAATTTTTATATATTATCAAATTATATATATATATTTATATATATTAATTATAAATTTATTAAATTATATATATATATAAAAAAAATTGTTAACAGCCGGTCCATTTCGAAATGGACCGGCTGTTTGTTGGGGGCCCAATTGGCCTCAACAGCCCAATTGGGGAGGCCAATTGGGCCCCCAAATGGACGGTTAAAAGCCGGTCCATTTCTGGACCGGCTGTTAACCGCCGGTCCAGAAATGGACCGGCTTTTAACCGTCGGTCCAGAAATGGACCGGCGGTTAACCGTCAAAAATGGCAGCGTGCAGGTCGTCGGAAATGGCGCCTGAAAATCGTCATTTCCGGCGATTCAAGGTCCCAAAATGACCACATTCCTCAAAAAAATTGCCCTATAGCCTAGATCTACTCATACATTTCATAAATCACAAAAAAATTCGAGTTTTAACACATGTGTATCACGAGGAGTCCGTTTTCAAATCAAAAAAAAAAAACTAACATTTGTTCTGCGTGGGTCATCTTTGTCGGTGGGTGGCTAGCTCCTTTGTGAATAGTGGTCGGTTTTTGTGAATAATGGTCGGTTTTGGAAAAATTTTGGACGGTTTTCACGTTTGTAGACTTTTTCTTCTCCTTCCAATGAGGGTATTTTTGGCAAGTTACCTTATAAACATCATTTTCGGATTTTCCTTTTTTTTTTTTATGTTATTTATTGGTCAAAGGCCAAAATGGAATTTTGGCCATTTCAACAGGCTATTCACACGTATATCCTCTCTTTGTCGGTGGGTGGCTAGCTCCTTTGTGAATAGTGGTCGGTTTTTGTGAATAATGGTCGGTTTTGGAAAAATTTTGGACGGTTTTCACGTTTGTAGACTTTTTCTTCTCCTTCCAATGAGGGTATTTTTGGCAAGTTACCTTATAAACATCATTTTCGGATTTTCCTTTTTTTTTTTTATGTTATTTATTGGTCAAAGGCCAAAATGGAATTTTGGCCATTTCAACAGGCTATTCACACGTATATCCTCCGTTGCAAACTCCGAACGCCGATCCGAGCTATATAGGAGTACTTAACTGGGCACGAACTCAAAAGGCGAGGGTAGTGAAGAATATCTACTCGCACGATTTATCTCTCTAAAATTTTGTAGAAAGTTTCGCAGCAAATTTCTGTATTTATCGTTTCGTATCTGTATCTATATATAATTGGTGGAGGAATCGGAAACCTATAAAGGTGTAGTTATCGATTTCATTTTTCCGAGACAAAAGATGAATCGTCGCTGAGAAGAAAAAGGTGTTAATTGACCAAACCGAACCCTAATTTTGTTTTTGAGTTCTTTATTACGAAGCCGGTGCGAGCTGATTTCATGGAGTCCCCTACGCCTGTTTCTCGATACATCCCCCAGAATTCCAAGTAGTATTTTTTTTTTTCGGTATGTGATTTTCTATATGTATTTGTATGAAGCGTTTATATGTGGTGGATTTTTTTTATGGGTGCAGGAAAAGGGTATTTCCGGGTGGGAGTTCTAGCGGGTGTCAAGAAGCGGATGTGGTGGAAATCCCGACGCCGATTAATCGGTCTTCCAAAGCCAAATTATTGAAGCAAAAAGAGGTGAAAGATTGATTTTTTTTTTTTTTTATCTTTATTTTTTTGTATGTATTTTGATGAACCCTTCTGGCCTTTGTACACAGGATTCTGGTAGTAAGTGGTTATAGGTTTTCTTCTATTTTTCCTTTTTGGAGTGGGATAGATTTTCTTCTAGTTTACCTATCTAGGCATTGGATTGTTGTTCTTTTTTGGGGATTTTTTTTTCTTGAATCCTGGAGTTTTTGTTAGTAAAATCAGAATTGCATTGAGCAGAAGAGAATTGGGCCTTTGAAATACAATGAAGAGTTTTTTTTTTTCCTTAGCTGAAACTGTTTCGTTTTTTAGGTTTCAATGTAGTGATGCATTGCTGAGTTTTCTTAGCTCTTTTTTTTGGCAGTCACCACAGCTTAATATAGTTTTTTTTTTTTTGTAGTTGATTGATTTATGATGATGATGTAAACATAAATATGGGAATCTGTGCCTAAACTTTCTGTATTGGGGAAGGAGGGATTCAGTGTCAAGAAATATTGAAGAGTTCCCTACCTGACGGTTTTAGAAGTTAAAATGGTTTTCCATGTTGACAATTTTGCAGTCAAGATGTCAGCATACTATTGTATGAGAACATTTAGTGCCTATGCTATTGGGAGCATTACAATTGAGTGGAATAAGTCCAAAAATAGAATTGACGACCAATATAACTTACAAATAAAGTTGAGAAAAGGATAGAGGCTTAGGTATAACAACCATTAACATTTGTGTGAATGCTAAACATTTAAATATATTAACTTTTACAAAAAGGCATGGTGTTTTGCTGAATACATAATTGTTGATCATATTGAGACTTAAAAGATCATTCAAGATTTGTTATTTTCTGTTTCAATTCTTTGTTCTGTGAGCCTGGCCATTACTCTCAAAGGATCATATAGATGTCCCATGCTGATTGATAAATAAATGTATCATTCACCTTTTTAGCTCAACATTACAGTTACTGCAGTTATTGATTTAGGTCTATAACTCCATGCCTCCTGTGATTGAGGATTTTATAGGGGATGTTTTGTTCTTCTTTCTAAAAACAACAAATAATTGCTTTCAACTGGAAGTAGAGTTCTACTATTTTGGTGTCAGATTTAAAGGATGGGTGACTAGTAAGAGATATTGATATCTTTTTCTTTTTCTTTTTTCTGTTTTTCCTATCATTTGATGGACTAATTGGCATGCAGAAAATTTTCGCATAGAAAAATAACTTGTATTTCATTTATAGAGAACCCATTTTCTGTTTTCTGGTTATTGGTACAATAGCTTGTTGCCTGAACTAAAAAAATTATAAAATACTCGTGTTTACTTCTGTTATTTTGATTGGCGTGTCTGAGATGAACTTTATCGTTATAATGATCGTTGTTGTTAATGAGTCATTTTAGTCTTGCACTGTTTGGGATCCTAATTTCTATGATACAAATTTCTTGAAGGTTATTTGTCATGAAATAATAGACGTAGACATGGATGAAGACTGTGATGTTATGCTTATTGATGGGCAAGTTGACACAAGTGGCAAAGGCAAGGTAATTAAGGGTTCTCACGTAATATTATTGCCTTGTGCTTAGAATGATTTTATTAGCCTCCAAGCTGATTTTGTTTATTTAGTGTTGTCATCACAATTTCTTGTTGATAACTATGCACTAATCTATTCATTTTTAATTTTGCTTATAGGAAGCTCTATCCGACTTTTCGCTGTGTCCAAGTAGTATAGCTACTGGTGGATCTGGGAATGGCATTCAGTTGTCCAACAATGGCTCTGCTGGAGTACATAATTCTATTAATGTAGATGATTTCAATTCCTCCCTCTTCTACGGAGAAGATGAGTGTATAGATATGTATTATGATGATCTCATCGAGGAAGAATATACAATTTTGCAATCACATTTTGATCATATGGATATTCCTCCTGGGATAGAGGCTCCACTTCCCTGGTTGCCAAGTTCTGCAGGAAATAACATGAAGTTAATGACCCCAAGCACGTCAACCAATTCAACTTTGCAACTTCAATTGATTGATGCCAATCTCCCTGCCACAAATTCGTCTCACCCATCACGGAAATTGAAAGATGTCCTAATAAAGGGTCAATCAACTTCACGGAACAGTTCACAGTTCAGTACCCAAGTGCATGCCGTTAGTCAACCTGTGGAGTTGAAACGGTCTTCAACTATGTGGGAACCAGAACAGGAGAAATTAACCACTTTAAGCAGTACACCTTATCCAATTTCGGATATCTCTAGTAGTTTGTTGAATCTTAAACATGGGAAGGACCCTTTACCCTCTTTTGGAAAGGGTAGGAGGAAGTCTCATCTACCACCCCCACCATCTGCTCCCTTCGTCTCATACAACCAATTTCCTTCCAGTTCAACGTATATTTCCAGTAATGTGAAGTCGCAAGTTGGTGGTAGTGGTAGCTACCCTAAACTAAATCCAATGCACACACCTGGAGCCGGAACTTTTGTGCCAGTTCCATCGTGGAAGAATATGAATATGTTGGAACCTTGTCCAGTTCCTCCTGATTTTATTAGTGGAAGCTTATCTGCCCCGTGGGGACATGATCTTGCCCCGAACCAAAATAATGCATTTTCTGCAGCAACTCCAGAACCGCTCACCAACGTGGAGAATAGGAATTTGGATGAAATGCTTCTGAATTTCAATCATTTTAAGCAATTTGACACTGTTGAAAATTACTGTGACCACCACTACTCGAAAAATGGTTCATCTATGAAACAGGCAAGCACACCTTTAAAGGATGCATGATATGTATTGTCTTTAGTTTTATCTTTTGCATATATTAACATGCCTTCACACTAACATCTTTAATACTTGATGTAGCCATCAAAGGGTTGGACAAAGAGAATACAAGAGGAATGGAAAATTCTGGAGAAAGATCTGCCTGGTAAGCTTTTTGAAATTTCAGGATCAATTTATGATGATATTTGAGCAAATTTAGTTATTGTCCCTGTACATTTTGTTAAAACTAAAGGCGTTACCATCAGCTGAGCTTGTTAGAATGAATCCATTCCTTACCTTCTATATTTTTGTTGCCACTCTATCAGATACCATATTTGTGCGTGTCTATGAATCCAGAATGGATCTTTTGAGGGCTGTAATAGTAGGAGCAGAAGGAACTCCGTACCATGATGGTCTCTTTTTCTTCGATGTCTTCTTTCCTGGAAGCTATCCCAATGTTCCACCTGTATGTTTCAGATATTTTTGTGCCCAATCGCTTGTACACTTTTGAATATGTCAATACATTGTCTTCCATTGATGCTAACTCACTTCTTGTTGCAGCATGTCCATTACCACTCTGGTGGACTTCGCATCAATCCAAACTTATATAATTGTGGCAAAGTATGTCTGAGCCTTCTCAACACTTGGAGTGGTAGTCAGAAGGAGAAGTGGATCCCTGGTGTGTCAACTATGCTACAAGTGTTGGTCTCTATACAAGGCTTAATTTTGAATGCTAAGCCCTATTTTAATGAGCCCGGACATGCAAATATGAGTGGTTCAGCAAGTGGAGAAAAGTGTTCTCTGACATACAATGAGAATACTTTTATCCATTCTCTCCAAACGATGGTGTACAGTATGAGGCGACCACCGAAGGTAATATGAAATTGAGATCATCTCTATGTACTGCTCTTATTATTAGGCATTTCGATCCTTGCATATTTTAGTGGTTAATTTCAATTTGTTCTTTCCTTTTACGTGACGACTTCATTATATACTAATTTGAGTTTTGTGTTGTGTTATGTTGCTCGTAGCATTTCGAAGACTTTGTGGTAGGGCATTTCTGCAAGTGTTCTCGTGATATTCTGGTAGCATGTAAAGCCTATACAGAAGGTGCTCAGGTGGGTTGTCTTGTCAAAGGGGGTGTTCAAGATGTTGACGAGGGTGATAAAAGTTGCTCACAGGATTTTAAGGCCAATTTGGCACGGTTCATCACTACGTTAGTAAATGCATTTTCTCAAATTGGCGCGAAGGACTGTCAAGAGTTCCTTTGTTTAGCTCAAAAGGCAAATGCACAAGTGCCTATTGCACCCGGGGTCCAAAACTTTTATTATTAGATTAATTAAATTAAAATTTAGACTTGGGCTATGTATTTTGCATGCAAGACATGCTCATCTTGAATTTTGTTTTAGACTTCTTAGACTGTATTTAAAATTGCAAGGCAGTGAATGTTAATAACTTCAAGATGCTAACCATGCATTTTAGTAAATAAAATGTCTTAAATATTGTATCTTTAAATTTGTTTATCCTTCTAAGATTTATTTTCCTATATTCTGTATTATTCTATTGTTTTGTCATTCAATTTTTCGTAGTTGTATGCAGTCAGTTGAACATCTTTGTGTGTTTATTTCTCTCCTCCCTTGGGGTTTAATGAATACTTTCAGGAGAATAAGTTTTCATTTGAATGAATCTACAGTCATAAGGACGAAAAATTCAGAATTTGCTGTCATCTTCTTGATGTTCGACTTTGTGAAAATATATTCATTTTGGTAGGAGGAAAAGTGTTGGAAAATATCACTCATGTTCTATTTGGTAGTTGCGTCTTGTTGGGGTCAGCAAAATTCGAAGTCAACCAAGACTTGTTCAATTTGTTTGTTTGTTTGTTTTTTTCTTTAAATGAGACTTTAGTTGATTAGAGTATTGCAAGCAACAGTTTTGCTTCAGGTACAGAAGCAAAACCAAGAGATCACTCTCATAGACTCATACGGTGGGCCTGCGTATTTTTTTATTTCTTTTAAATACACTCACTATGTGACCTACTCATTGTGAGTATTGTGATGAATTTACGTGAAAGCACAAATGGGTTTTTCCTACAACTAGTGGCTGTCTTGATTCCTGGTCGTTGACCCAGTTGATAAATCCCATTCGATGGTGGCAACTTCAAGGAAATAGCCTTGGAGAAAAAAATATAAGTAGACTTGACCAATGAATCACCAACGCTGAGTAAACAGATTCTAAGAAAAAAAGTGCAGTATAAAACTTCTTCTTTGTTTTAGTCTTGATCAGTTTGTTGAGGCCATGAATTCTTGGTTTACTATGTTTTCTTCGTGGTTTAAGATTTTCTTGTTCTTTTTCTTTATCAGTCTCTGTAAAACTTATGGTTTTTCTTCTTCTAAGAGCACGTCTACAATATCATATAGTGACCACTGTGCTTCGATAGTCCCCAAATCCAATCCGACGGTTCGTGCCCATAATAACTATGTAATTTCATTTGGAGGAGGCTATTACACAGGTGGTGACAGGCTTCTAGGCAGTAAACTATCCAATCAGTCGTATTACTATGCTGGGAGTTATCTTCGATTTCGACCCACCCGGAATGTCTATAAAACTGATGCCAAGGGTGTTTATAATCTTGAAGCTTACTTATATTTTCGATCGCCGTACAGGTACTATGGTAATGGAACCAGTTCCAGTTATGGATCCCATTATCATAGAACTGGTCGTGGCTCGGGGACAATCAAATTTCTCTTGAACGGGTTCTGGTCGGAGGTTTCAAGGAAGCTCTGTATGGTGGGATCAGCTTCTTGGCAATCTGAAGAAGGTAAATTTCTCGATCTTGATGGTGTTCTTAAACTCAAGTTTGCTGATGAGAAGTCAAATATCTCTACTAGTTTGGTCAGTGGTACTTTGGAGTCCGTACATCCTCAGGATAATTTGGGATATTTTGAACCAATTTCGATATATGATTTCCCTTATCTGTCCAATTATATTTACTCGTTGGTTTCGGAAGAAGTTAATGGAGGGTGTTTTGGGGATGTTGGTGTCCCGAAAAACCAATCTGTAAGCCTGGAGTCGAGGGACTTTTGTTCTATTCTCTCCAGAGGAAGCACCTCTCTTGAATTGGAGTACCCTACTGAGTGCAAAACATCCCAAAATTGTACCCATTTAGTTGGGGGTAGAGGATACTTGCCTAAGTTTATGCATCTGCAAGCGATTCAGTGTTCGGGTGATGAAGAAAAACTAAGATACACGGTAAATTTTGGAAATAGTAGTTACACCGGATTTTATGGGCGGTTTGATCTAAATTCAACTTTGATTGGGGAGGGATCTTGGGATGCTAAGAATAATAGGCTCTGTATTGTTGCCTGCCGAATCTTGAATCGGGCTAATAATTGGGGAAGTGAAGTGGGGGATTGTACAACGAGGTTGAGCTTGAGGTACCCTTCAATTTTGATGATCAGAAACAACTCGAACATAGTTGGGCAAATTTGGACCGACAAAACTGTCAATGATTCAGGGTACTTCAGAAAAATCATGTTCAGAAGTTGGGATAACGATGTAGCAGCTATCCCGGGATTGAAATACGTGTACACCGAACTCGATCGGGTACGAGAGTCATGCCCGATAAAAAAGGCTGTCAAGATGGGGGGAGCGCAATACCCAGATGGGCATTCTTATGATATGAGGTTTGATATGTCCGTAAAACATTCAAAAAGGGAATTTGCTTGGGGTAATGCCATGCCCCTCTTCGTTGGGAATAAAATGTTTGAACAATCAGATATGATTGTTATAGACTCTACTTATTCAGAGTATGATGCGGGGTTCGGAACGAGTGCTGAAGCTGACAAGAAAACTAATGGCCCCTTGAATATCAGCTACAAGTTGAGCATCAACCCATTTTCGCTAGTAAAACTGGGCAGTTGGTTTTCGCCTCTCAATTTATCAATGAATCCCCGAGGTCAAGTCGAGATTACTGCAGAAGGGATATATGATGCTGAAACAGGGAATCTCTGCATGCTAGGCTGCAGAGAATTGCGTTCATTCACTCAAGAATCAAGAAATAAGTCCTTAGATTGTGAGATTCTTGTGAATTTCGACTTTCCATCAATGAACAGCACTAAAAGAGGAGAATTTATCAAGGGAAGCATCAAAAGCAAGCGAAAGAAATCCGACCCTCTTTATTTTGAGGATTTGAGCATGTCTTCTTCTGCCTATTATCTCACCGAAGCTAAGCAGTCGATCTGGAGAATGGACATAGAGATCACGATGGCTTTGATATCGAACACTCTTACGTGCATTTTTGTGGGATTGCAACTATTTCATGTAAAAAGGAATCCTCAGGTACTCTCTTACAATTCCCTTGTCATGGTCTTAATACTTTCTCTAGGACATATGATTCCACTTGTCCTAAATTTCGAAGCCCTTTTCTTGGGAAATCACGATAAGCAAACGCTGTTGCTTAGTACTGGTGGATGGCTCGAAGCAAATGAAGTAACTGTCCGGATAGTAACTATGGTAGCATTTCTATTGCAAATCCGCCTTCTCCAACTCGTATGGACAGCAAGATCGAGTCATGAAAATAAAGAGAGTTTGTGGGTCGGGGAGAAAAAGGCCGCCTTAGTGTCATTGCCAATATGCATTATAGGCGGCTTGCTCACCTTACTTCTGAACTGGATGAGGGGGAGATACGGCTATCAATCGCCTTTGACCCGATCCTTTTGGGGGGATTTAAGGTCTTATGCTGGTTTGATTCTCGACAGTTTTCTTCTCCCTCAAATCTTATTCAACTTATTCAGCAGTTCCAAAGAAAGTTCATTGTCTCGTCCGTTTTATGTTGGGACGACACTGGTTCGTGCACTGCCCCATGGTTACGATCTTTATCGTGGCCAGAGTCATGTAAGTTATATCAATGGATCATCAGACTACTATGCAGATCATAACGCAGATTTTTACTCAACTGCTTGGGATGTTATAATCCCCTGTGGGGGCATTGTGTTGGCTGTGATCATTTTTCTGCAGCAGAGGCTTGGTGGCCGTTGGATTCTTCCTCAGAGATTCAGGGAAGTGGAACTGTACCATAAGGTGCCTGTGGTTGACGAGTGATTACAAATATAGTAGCAGAAAGTTTGCATCTACAACTTTGTTATATTTTGTTTCAAGACAATGTAGCACCATAGTTTGGTACCACTTAGGTTCTGTTTGGCAATGCTTTGTCAAATAGTGAAGAAATAATTGTGCTTTTATTTCCATGATCTCATTTTCCGTTGTCTTGTTACTGAGTTGAGTTTGTAGTTTTATGTTTGTGATTTCTTTTGATGCATTATGTAGTATAAGCCTATGTTTGGATCATGTATCGACACACTTTTAGGGATTTAAAGTACTGTTCACTTATCACCAATATTGTGATTTAGAATTGGACCAAATGGTTATTCAAATTATTTCATACTGTTTGCTTTGAAAACCTGTTAAAAAGGGATCAAATCGGACCATTTAGACCCCTGGATTCACGTGCTCATAGATGAAAAAAATTGTAATAACTTGAGTACTTAATTTAACAAACATTAGGGACCATCGTAGCAATTTCCTACTCTGCTTGCCCGGTTCAAATCCATACGAGACTACGGCCCAGCAAAACAACCCTAGTGATGGTCTTCATTTGACACGTGTCTATAGATCTCTCTAGATTCTCTATCCCTCTAAACCCCCTCTTCAAACCCTAGTCCCCGCCTTCGTCTATAACATTTAACCTCATCACCCATTCATTTGTTTTGCCGACCTATACATACAATATAAGTAAATTCGCAACAATGGCGAGCTCCGCTGCGTCAATGGCCTCATCGAGGGTGCTAAATCTAAGCAATTCTTCACTCCGAAGCCTAATATACCGCCACCTCCTCCGTCCCGCTGCTGCAGCCACAGCCACTCCGCATATTATCAAAAATAATACATCAAATCCGGAACGACTATTATTCATTCCTTTTTACTCTGAAAGGAGAAGTCTGGATTTAGTAATTCCTTCATTCGATACGAAAAATTTAAATACTGATGCAGCAAATCTACCACGGAATTTGGAACACGCAATTGGATTCTCTGCAAGCAAAATAGAGACAGACAGGCACCGTGGTCCGGTCAAGGATGAGGATAGCGATTATTCTGACGATTCTGATTATGACGACGTTAAGGACGACGACGATTATGATGACGACGACGACGATGACGACGAGGATGAAGGTCCTCCTCGTAGGTTCAGGAATTATGAGTGAGATGAAATAGTCATAGGATCTGTTCTTCTTGATTTCAATTTTTCATTTTTGATTCCAGATCTGTTATGTTCTTATTTATTATGAGAAATTAACTTTTTAAAGTGAATTAATAATTTCTATCTTATGAGCTCTGAGATGGTCGAATCCAATATGATACAATTTGAATTTGCTTCCCAATGTCAACTAACTTTATACTTATGTCGCAGTGTCACTTAATTTTGATTTTATTTTATGAACTAATTTTATATAACGTTTCACATTGATCATTCAATTTTATCAAACATTACATTGTGGGAACTTCTTTTCACCATTTTTATTAATTTTAAAAGCATAAAACGATAAGTTAGACACTATAGATGTGTTTGATAGAGATAAAAATCGGATTAAAATTGTAAAATTAGTCGTTATTGTTGACTTTTATTAGACGAATGAGACTCAATAACGACTATAATTTTAATTGGATTTTGAACTATACTGAACACGCTATATTAAAACTAGTTTATTGCCCCGTGCAATGCGACGAGTTATTTTGACAAGTGTTAGTGTTTTGATTGTGTTGAATTCTCGTACATAATATTTTCAATGAATGTTTTCTATTGCTAAATTGGAATGGATTTCTTCGTATTTAATATGCAATAGAACGTTAAACCTGAGGGGTAGCTCAATTGGTCAGACATTGAGTTTGCTTCCTAATAGTCACCAGTTTGAGTCCATTCAGGGTCACTGAGGTGAGAAACGACTGTAAATTTTAGGGCCCATGGGATTAGTCGAGGTGCGCACAAATTGACTCGGACATCCACGGTTATCAAAAAAAAAATGCAATAGAACGTCGAAAAATTCAAATCATAGAGATGGTAAATATTCATAAAGAAATTGAAGTTTGTTATTGTATTAATCTAATACAAATGTTACGAGAAATATAAAGTTGTACTCCATCTTGAAGGAATATTTATTATTGTCGTTTGAATAATGATATTTGTACATATGAATTGACATAATAATTTATACAAAGATGATGCCTCAAAAAGAGAGTTTTTTTTTTTTTTTTTTTTTTTCACTCAACAGGATGTAGCAAATCACCATTTGCAATCCCCCCAAAATGAAATGACTCTTTCACTTCCCGTTAAAGCAAAGAAATACAAATGTAAACCACAAAATTTGTCATAAGATGATAATAAAATTGCAAGGTAGAAACGACTCATATACTGGACTCCAACTGTATCTTTTACAATTTTATTTATTATATGTTTCTTAAAATCAAAGACAACCCGATTGAGTGACCCAAATAACCCAACGCCCTTCAAATTCTAGCACAAACTACCTCCCAAAAAAAAAAAAAAAAAATCTAGCCCAAACCACCATCTTTCACCTACCCGCAAAGCATGACGTTGACCCACGACAGCCAACATAACTGTAAGCTCCACTACTTTCAACCCGTTGATTCCAATTCCATCCCAAATCCAAATCACCGCCATCTCCTTTCTTCGCTGCTCTATGCTCTCCACCCTCCACAACACCACCACCTTTATCCTCAAATAGTCGGGGACACCAGCTGCATCTACCTCTCATTTCGAGTATATATATTTATATCCATTTCCAACTTTCAACCGCAGTTTGATAATAAAAAATTAGTTGAAGCCTTTTCACCTATCTCAACAAAACCAAATTACAATAGAACTGATTTGTAAATACATCCATCAAGAATAATATTTCTTCAAAAATGTACCTTTGGAGTTGGCAAAACACGGCCATCAACCCGAGTGAGGTTCTTAGCTCTATCAGCAAACAATCTATAGCATCTACAAGAAGAGCACATTAAAATAGAGTATTCATCTACAAGATTATCAATCATAAAGCAATCTGTATAAGAAATATTTATGAGGAGACATCATTTTTGAGCTGTGGCCAATGATGCGCCTCCTAATAAGAATAAGTTGATGATTGAACCATTGAAAGATGCCTGTCATACATCCTATTTGCTTTTGCAATTTTGGATTATCATGTGTCAAAGACTGTAAAGATTAGAAGGAAAGTCAAAATTACATAAGCAATTTAACGAGAATCATTACTTGTTTTTAACTGTAGACTCATGGTTCGATTGGCAACAACTTACTGTAACCCAATTGATAAACCTAATAGCACGCATTGTTTTTCACGAGAAAAATAATTGCAGCCTTCTGAAATTTATAAACATAGCACAAAATAAAACGAAAAAGAGAGTGATATTGAATGAACTAAAGTGAATCTCAAGAAAAAGATTTTAACTGTCAAGTTCAATTAAACAACTAACTAAATTAAAAAAAAAAAATAGTTCAAGAAACACAGAACAAAGAAAAAGAATCTAAATAAAGGAAAAGGAGGAAATGGAAAACCCAAAAAAGAAATTTAGCCAATTCTTGCAATTAAAATCTTCAAAACTAAAGAAAATAAATAATTAAGAACACCCAATAGAATAAAAATATTTACATGAAATACCTAAGAACATTTACTGATTATTTTTCCATGATATATTTGCATTGAATCTTACCATTAGTTCACAATTCGTAATGTGTGTAGGGTACTATTTAATCTTTAGAACAAACTAATAGCATTACTAAAAGAAACATCAACAGACCATACAATTCTGAAGATTCTTATTCATCCGTTTGAAATTTTTAGAGACAATTTCGTCGAACTTAAAACTCGACTTGCTGCAAAAGTAAACAATTGAATCAAATGAATTGGATTTCATTTAATGGTACCAATGACTTCGGAAAGAATCCCAACAAAAATTAAATGGAGTTTCCTGATAGAGTTGAAACAGGAAAAAATAACTTGTATAAAGACCTGGTTAAAATGACAGAGATGTAAAAAGTGAAATTTGAAAAAAAAAATACTAGCAAATATAAATGTAAAAGAACTTCTGTTTATTAGGCCATGTTTGATAGGCCATGTTTTCTAGGGAAGATTGAAAATAACAAACCATTTTTCACATTTTGGTCTGTTTGATAGACATGATTTTCTAAGGAATTAGTTTTCTTATTTTGGCTCACGTGACCTCTTATTCCACGAAATCATGGAATTGAAATTCCCTTGGGTTAGGTGGTTTTTCATTTTCCTGGCAATTGGAATTGGCAATGGCCAATTGCTAGAATTGGAAGACAGTTCAATTTTTTCCTCCTACAACGACGACGACAACGACTTCCGGGCTATCTCCGCTGAGCAACGCCGCGAACTGATGGCAGCGAAGGCCGTGGACTCCGATCTTGACTTAGCATTCAATATTCAACTCCAAGAAGCCATCAATGCCTCTATTTCTCTAAACCAGAACCAACCCTCTTCATACACTTCCTCGAACTCTCCTCCCCAACCCCAGTCGAATTCCCCACTGTTAGTCGACTTCTTCTCGAATTTCACTGACCTCCAGTCTGATGAACTCCTAAAACTCAAGCAGGAATTTAAAGACCATATAATCTCTGAAACGGAATTTAAAAATTGAAGAATGATCTCCACCGCATGATCCTGCCCATCGTGTGGCTTTTGAAATCTCAAAAGTGCCAGAGGACGAGTGGGAGGGATGGGGGAACAATTTTGAGCAGCCTTTTGGTGAAGGCACTTTCAAAGGTGTGAATAACGAGATTTTTAGGATTTATTTTAAGGGCTTACTGGAGGACTTGCCCAGCGGCACCGTTCTGGGCAGGATTGGTGTAGCAATATGTGATTCTAAGTTCCATACAAAATAAAACCAATCAAACACCAAAAGATGGAAAATCTCAATATTTTTCAGGTGGAAAATTATACTAATCAAATACAATTAATTGACAATTCCATGTAAAACAATTTTTAGACAATTCAATTCCCTGGAATTCATATTATTTCCACTCAAATTCTACTTTTGCAATCAAACGGCCCTTAGAGTTTTCTTGCTAAGGTCTTTCAACATAAAACTTTATCATATTATGCTCTAATCCATGTTTTTCATTTTTCTCAAAATTGAAACAAGATAGCATGTTGTTGCTAGTGTGACGATAATGTGTCCTAGTGTAACGACCCGGATCCCACTTAACGGGCTGTCCCGGCCGTTAGATCGACGACGTACTGTCCCCACTGTACCAACATGGGTCTTTTCAGCATGCTTTGTCCTCACTCGCACACTCCCCGAGAAAACTTCCCAGGGGGTCACCCATCATAGAATTTCTCCAGGCCAAGCTCGCTTAACTGTGAAGTTTCTAATGATGGACTTCCGGAAAAGAAGGTGCACCTTGTTGGTATGAGTAGTACATATCAAATCTTTTAAACTTTCTTGGTCTGGGGTATTACACCTAGTCTACCCAACATGTCCAAAATCATGAAAAAGAAATTAGTGCTTTTGGACCAAGGACAAAGGACCATGTACTTGTCCATGGTCCAATCTTCCAATTAGATTTGAGAGTGTCCTTGCTTTCTTAGAGATGGATAGACATATAAATTGTCCATACAAGTTTTGACTGCAACTTTCTTATCATGACATTGATGCTTTCTGGACTTAAGGAGACATATATTGAGTTTACACATATATTAAAGGGCTTCCTCTACCCCATGAAAGGTAAATTAATCAATCAAGAAATATTTTTACAATATCTAAGCAGGTTTGAAATGTCCTAAAAATGTTGATATTCACCATTTTACGATTGACAAGTTTCTTATGGGAATGTATATATTTTGGCTTCTAACACTTTAAGTTCACATAAATTTGCAACTTGGAACAATTCTTATGCCTAGAATCATGAAATGCGATACAAATCGAGGTTTAAGCCTTCCACATGAATTACATCCTAGAGCAAAACTTGAGTTAGTAAACTGATAGAACAAGACACAGATGACAGTTTCTCGTGTAAAACAATAACCATTAAATTGTTATACAAATGCGCTATAATCTCGATTGACTATATTATAATTTGATTTCTTGTCCCCTATTTGAATATGAAGCGATTTGACTGTCACGAAGCGGAGAAAGATCCATCTAAATTATAACCTTTAAACATAAATCTTTGTGACCAAAGGTTTCCAAAATGTTAATGGACTACTATTCAACATTTTTCTACCAATTCAACAAAAAAAGAATTATGCTATTTATCTAGACACACGATCATCATGAATCTACGTGGCAATTAAGTGGCATTCATTGACTTCCCATTATAAATATAGGAATCATGAGTCTAGATAAGTAGCAACAAAAAATTATGATTTTCATTAATTTACTTAAAGCCAAATGGCAAAAAAAAAAAAAATCTTCCTTTTTATCCTGGAATGCGCATGGCTTGTGAATACAGAGAACCATTGGTCTCTCACCTATTAGCAAAACATGTTGTAGTGCAACCACTTCTTTGCAATATAAAAAATCACTCAGCAGCTACACCGTACAAACTCCACCACACCACTAAAAAAAACCCACAGATCTCGATCGCTGCAATCGCGGCATCGTCGTTGTGGTCACCACTAAAAAAAACACCACAGATCTATATCACTACAGCCGCGACATTGTTGTGGTGGTCCGACGATTTGAGGGAGAAGAGAGGTGGCGGCGACGGCGATTTCTGTTTCTATGCTAAAAAATTCAACATGCAGCCCCACACCCAACCCAATGAAAACCTACTCATCATAACCCAAAATGTAAGCAACGTTGATAAAAATGATGACTTCGTCGGAGAGAGCAGTGGTGGTTTGGCAGCCGAAGAGGGAGCAGTCGGAGAGGCGAACAAAGGAAGACGGAGAGACAGAGATAAGATGGAGTTTGGAATGGAATTTGATTAGGGTTTGGAATAGAAATTGTATAATTAATATTTAATATTTAAAATGAAATACCTGATTTTTATATAAATAAACTCCAAACCTGATTTTTGAATTGAAAATTTTAAATACATGTGTGGATGTAATTTCTTAAATAAATTTAAATTAAAACAAAAGTTTATTTTGAAAAAGAAAAATAAAATAAAAAATTATTTAAAAGAAAACTTCGCTTAAAAAATAAAATAAAATGAGAATTTATTTTAAAATGTTTTTAAAATAAAATAAAAATTTATTTTTAATATAAACGTTTTTAAAATGGTGAAAAAATTGGGTGGACATGATGAAATGTTATATTAAATTAATTGACCACTATAAATTAAAATAAAATTAGGTGATTATGGTAAGATTAAATATAAAGTTGGATGACCATAATTAAACAAAATTAAACTGGGTGGCGATGACATTATGTATAAAGTTGGATGGTCATTAATGAATTTAATCCATAATAATTTCTAACTTGCTGTCGAAGAGGTTCAAGAGGAAGTAGATTAAGCTTTTATCTTATCATAATTCGATTCCCAATCTCAAAACAGTTGAAGATTTTCTCCCAACATAAAAAAACTTCAACTTTTTTTAATGATTTTTGTTACGAGCCTGTGTCAGACCCGCCACCTCATCTGCCACATGTCAGCAGGAAGGTGGCCTGCACCGAGCCACATGTCAACCGATGTGATTTCTCATAAGACGAACTGGTTACATAAGCCGAAGCGATTGCGTAGGGACGAACTGAACAACCACCAACGAAGGAACTGAACTCATCTGCATGATAATGCGGATGCAAAGACATACACTCCGCTTCTACAATTCTATACATGCCTCGCCTTGCCCCTGCCAATATCTCTTACAATGAATCTTTCCAACGTCGAGTCCTTGACTGATGGGATGTGTGGCAGGACCCAAACGATCAACTCAACTACTTTTGTCATAAACATTCAATGTCAGCCAACTTATGAAAAGACAGATTGACACCTAGGATGGGACGAGCCCTGAGGATATGACAACACGTGTCTCCTCATCAATGGCTCTCCCCTTTTCATCCTTAGTATAAATACAACCTCCTAGTGCTTGAAGAAGGATTCGAATCCCATCTTTTTACCCCAACTACATTGAAAACTTGGTATCATTCTCTCCCTCACATATTGACACCCTATTATTATATATTCATAGCAACCACTTCCAAGCGAGTGTTTCACCGTTGGTAGACAATTTTTCGGTTGAACCTAAACTGACTTGACTGTTGGAGTGCTCGTGGCCGCTCCCAACCCTTCCGAGAATAGCCACGGGTGACTGACATCGTGCTACGTGTGCATGGAATGGTTGACTTGAAGACATATTCTGTTGGCCACGTGTCGGACCATTTTTCGAGGGCAATATTTTTTGTTTGCCAAAAAAATGGTCGCTTCAGTGTAGTTGACTCCGAATGCATATAATAGTATTGAAGGAAAAACGAATTTTAATTAATCATAGAAAGTCTAGTACACGCTCCATGATATAATGAGTTACGCTTTTTTATCAAAGAAAAAATGACACATTGACATGCACACATATGTGAGTGGATCCCCATGTTTATGAAAAAATGCGAAAAAAAAGGCTATTCATCCCCACTGGGGACTTATTTAATTTCACATATCATTTAATTCCAAATTAACTCCATTTAGATCGGGGTTGTAACCCCAATGTGGATGAATAACATTGCTAAAAAAAGTGCATTTCCCATGGGAAATTCCATTTGTACATAAGAGGTTGACAACCATGCGTGCATGCTTAACAAATTCACAGAAAAAAGTGAGCCCTCCCCCACCCAAATTGTGAGTGTTTGTCAACCATTTGGTTGTACAAATAGCATGATTATTTTTCCATTATGAGTATGTTGTGAAGAAACCCTTTCTGACAACATAACAATATTGTAATATCATAGTTATAAAAATCGGATTGGATAGGTCGGTCCGACCCAAGAATCGTCGAACCGGCTAATGGATTAGTCCAGTTGCATTATTTGGTCAAATTGATAGAGGAACCAATCAAGAATTGGTTGAACATTCAATAACCGTCCGATTCAGACGGGTTTGAGAGAAAATCAGAATCGGTTAAATGTTTTTCCAATAAAGTGAAGTGTAAAATTTTATTTACAACTTGTAATGGCAAGGATTTGAACCTGAGTTTCCATCATGATTTCACTTCCTCAAACCATTATGGAAACTAGGGAACTTTACAGCATTGTGGGAGCAAAGTATATATATCTAGATTTAACAAAATAATATTCTTTTTATTGCAAAATATATTTTAATAAAAAATATGGTTTAACAATGACCATCGATTGAACCACTGACCCACCAGTTAGACCACCGACCCGATGATTTTTCTGGGTCGGATTTAATAACTATGTGTAATATAATTAGACTCGAGATAGATGTGGATTAACAAATAAATATTATTTCATTGCGTTCAATATCAAATAATTATGTACACATTTGTTTAAACCAGAATGTGTATTCAAAATTGACATTATTCGACTGGGGTGTTCTATAAGGTTTTTGACATTACTTGACTATGGTTTTTCATAAGGTTTACTTTATGTTGATTTTCCTTCTCTACAAACTTCATTTGGAGTGGAAAAAGTTCGACTTAAGGTGTCATATATGTGGAAGTATCTTGAGATCCTCGTAAAATTGTGGAAATTTACTAAATGCTTGTTTGTCAAAGGTTTATTTAAATTAAGTTTTTTTTTTTTTTTTTTCCAAAATTAGTTTCAACTATACTCTCTCTCAATTTTGTATGGCTTTTTTTCGCTTGAAGTAATGCATTTATCTAGTCACTTTTTTCAATAGGTAATGTACTTTAACAAGAGCATATTCGATCCAAGTGATGAATATGACAATTCAAATGACGACTATGATGGCCTCGTGTAACTCTATTCAAAGCTTTGTTGGTCAACGTGTTTTTATCAAGCACCCTTCCTATATGGGTTGTGAGGTTGGGCATTGAAAACTTCCCCGTGCATAGAAAATCGATAAATGACACATGAGATATATAATCACCGATTTAACTTTTTTGATTTGAGTCTGGACATTTATCTATGACTTATTACGGACTTTGAACAAATTAGGAATGAACGTGAAGAAGTTAACTTTAAAGAAACAGAAAATGATGAAATTTTTTTTGAAGAAAAATTAAATTAAGAGGAAATATCCAATGAAGACGAATAAAGAAATTTAAAAAAAAAAAGAGAGATAAAAACTAGTTTTTAAAATGATTCGTAGAAGAAAGAAATGTTTTGCAACGAAGAAATTCATTTCTCGCTAGAGTATACTTTTTTTTATAAAAAAACTCAAAAATCTAATTGTCCTGCTAATTTGAAAAATCTCCCAACCCTGCATCAGAGTAATTCATAAACCGGAGAGATTCTCCATTGACATACTGTTTAGAATCTGAAGCCGATGGGACTCGAATTCAGACGCCGAGACTACCGAGCCGAAGAGCTGTCCCACTCACTTCCGCGCGTCCCCGCCGAATCTCATCCTCTCACCGCTCTCTCTCCCTCTCCGTCGCCTCGCCAGGTCCACGCCTTTTTATGTTTGTATCTTTTCTGTTTAATTATATTCTTAATTGCATAATCTCAATGCCAATAACTTGTTATGGAATTTAAGATATATTGTTGTCCGTTTGAAGTTGATTTAGAACTTAGAATTATGGAATTGTTGAAAACAAATGAATAAAGAACGCTGCATAGGATCCTCTTGACTTTCTAATATATAACTTGAAGATATAGGAGTAGACAGGGGCGGACCCAGACAATTTGTCTTGTGGGGTCAAAAATGAGAATTCAAAAATATTTAAAACTACATATCATTAACGAAAATACGAAAATACGTTATTACAATTGTAGCCTACGAGTTTTCATACTCTGAAAACGTCGTATAATTACATCGTTATCAATATTGTCAAATACATCGTTTTCAATATATGCAACCAAACTATCACTTAACCATTGATCTCCCATCCGACTACGCAGTCGATTCTTGACAATCTTCATTGCAGAAAATACTCTCTCTACAGTAGCAGTAGCAACTGGAAGAATTAACGCCAATGTTACAAGCCGGTAAACTAATGGATATACTTCATTTTTTTTTGTTTCAACCAACTTTTCTGCAAGATGATTAAGACCTCGTAAGCCTTGAAAATCTTCGCTTGTGCGCATATCAATAATATATGTCTGAATTTGCTCTTCAAGAGCCAAGATCTCTACTGGTGTAAAATCCTTAGGATAATACTCACACAACTGAATTAACTTGTCCTTGTTGAAAGCCAAAAATGAATTATCCGGACACAAGCATGCAACACAAAGGAGTAAATCACTATTTACCTCAGAGAAACGATCATTCAACTCTTGAATTTGCATATCAATGACAGCATAGAAGAAATCCACACGAAAGTGATGTAGATTTGTCATCTCTTGCGTGTTACGCCGTGAACGGCCTAGAGGTATAAAAATATCATCCATGTTGGGAACATCAATGTTGTACCTTTCGCAAAAACAAGAAACTGTTCTTAAAAATGATTCCCATTCATTGTCCCTCATTGCTTGGAGTCGTTCTTTGCATATTTTCACTAATTTCATAGCGTTGACAATATCTTGATCTCTCCTTTGTAATGATTTTGACAACTCATCTGAAATACCCAATACCTTTTTCATGAGATGCAGACTGAATACAAACTCAAATGTCAACATAGATCCCAGCAAAAGACGCGCTTCCCCTCGCTTTCCACAATTATTATCATCAGTAGCAATCATCTCAACGACATCAACTGTAGCAGAAAACATAAGAATCAAGTTAAGTAAACAGCTATAATGAGAGCCCCAACGAGTATCACCGGGTCGTTGAATGGTAGTTTCTTGATTAAGGCCCTTTCCACTTGAGATTTCACCAATATTCAATGATTCAACAACTTCAAGCCTCTTTTTCTCTCGAAGAAGATCGCATCGCTTAGCCGATCCGCCAACGACATTTACCACTTTATTCACTAAAGTAAAGAAAGTATCAATATCTGCATGCTTGTTGGCCACAGCTACAAGAGCTAGTTGCAACTGATGAGCAAAACAATGAATATAGAAAGCACTTGAATTCTCTTTCAAAATAAGTGCTTTGAGACCATTGTACTCACCTCGCATATTGCTTGCCCCATCATATCCCTGACCTCTTAAACTAGATATACTTAAGTTAAATCTAGAGAATAAGTGATCGATAGAATCCTTCAGTGAGAGAGCTGTGGTACTAGAGATATGTTCAACACCGATAAAACGTTCCATGACTTGTCCTTTCTGATTCACATAACGTAGAACAACTGACATTTGCTCCTTCACTGATACATCACGAGATTCATCAACAAGAATAGAAAACAGTCCGTCACCAATATCCTTCATAATAACATCAAGTGTTTCAAATGCAATAGCACTCACAATATCCTTTTGAATTTTAGGTGATGTTAACTGAAGATTTTCCGGAGCATTCTTCAAAGAAACACCCTTAATCTCTGTATTATGATCACATAACCACTGCAATAGTGCAAGAAAATTTCCTTGATTTCTTGAATCTTCAGATTCGTCATGCCCACGAAATGCAAGCCCTTGTTGTAGAAGGAATCGAACGCAATCAATTGATGCATTCAGACGAATTCGATACTCATCTTTCGTTTTTTTCGACTTCTTAAAGAGAACACAATCAATATTTTGAGTCTGATTCACGAAAGCCTCATACTTAATCCGCGCTTGGTTGTGTGAACTACCTAATTTCCCAACATGAGTTTGAAGCCTTCCTTTCTTTTTCCAGTTTGAGAACCCTCCATCAACAAAAGAATCACCCCCCCATGTTCTTCACGATTTGAATTGAAAAGGTAACAATAGAAGCAAAATAGGGCATCTTTTGCTATACTGTATTCCAACCAATCAGGAAAGTCATTAAACCAAGAAGTTTTAAATCGTCTTAACGACAAATCTCCAAATTGTTTCTGTGGACACAAGTGATTTCGAGGCTGACATGGACCCCTTTGTACATATGCTCTTCTAATTTCATCCTGATCATTAACATTATAACTCCCAATTGGAGTTCTTAATCCAGGATCCGAAGGCAGTTGTGCTAAATCAATTTTATCCTCAAGATCTCTTTCTCTCCCAGCATCTGATTCTTCCCGACCATCATTTTCTTTTTCAACCCTCGATTCAACAGTAATTTCATTTTCCCCCACACTCGAACATACGGATTTTCGTTTAAAATATTTCTCCATGCCTGTTGCAAACCATAACCAGGAATCATGCAAAGTTGCAAACCATAATCTCAATTCAAAAACACAGGTCCACAATCCACATACTACAAAATTCAATTCAATCTAGACTATCTACATTCTACACTTCTACTTCTACACAATAACAATTCAATCCAGTTCCAGTCTATCCAGAGCTGCAATTGCAATTTGCAAAGCACTGGAGTCTGGAGATTAACCAATTGCAAAGCACAATGCACTGGAGTCTGTGGACTGTGGGCAGGTGCAACTCATTACTCATAGCAAATTAACAATCAAACCCTCCATCAACAAATATGCATATATTCAATTATTCAAAACCACCAAAATCCAAAATCACATAAATAATCGATGAAGAAGGAATCAAAATTGAAAACCCCAAATGCCAAAGTGCCAAACAGTCGCAAATCCAAGATTCCAAAGATTTAGCTAATAATAAAAAAGACCCAAGCCATTGGAATACTTACAGTAGGTTACGGTTGCTGTTTTTCTGGCTTGCTGCCGATTATTGAAAGTTGAAGAAGCTTCGAAGAAGAAGCAGCCACGCAGACGCAGGTCAAGAAGAAGCAGCCACGCACGGTCTGGTCCGTCTGGACTCTGGAGCCTGGAGCGGAAGCTGCGGCCAGCGGATGATAGGTCAGAGGTGGTCCGGTGGAGGTTCAGCCGTTCAGGTCGCGAGAAGGAACTGGAGTGGATTGAAGGAGTGGATTGGTTTGGAATCGATTGTCATTGAGGTGAGGATTGAAGGAGTGGATTGGACTTTGGACCGTGATTCTTGATTTCATGGATTGGGCTGTAGAAACCGTTTCCTACTTGGGCAGTTGGGCTTGGGTGGCTTGGGCTGGGCTGCTGGTTAAAAAAAAAAAAAAAAAAAACCTAAAACTCGAAAAAAAAAAAAAAACAAACTGTGGGGTCATCTGACCCCACATGACCCCATGTGGGTCCGCCCCTGGGAGTAGATCTATGTTAGCTGAAATGTAAAAAGCATGATTACTTATGATTATTTTACCTGTTCTTATAAAGAGTTAAAATGGTGAAATTGAAAGTTAAATATTAATTTCATTGCTTCGTCTTTTCTTTTATGTGTATGAATAAGTCAATGGTACATTGTTACTCGATCAAAATTTGATGCCCAGACTTGTGCATTCATCTAGCTTTTATGTTTAGCAATACTTTATCAATGATAATGTAGAGTTTCATGAAGTTGGTTATAGATGGATGCATAGGTGATGATTTTGTATTAGCATATTAGCTAAATCAAAACAACTACATCTACTTATTTTACACTTTCTTATAGTAAGAGGACCTATTATGTTAAAATTTATAAGTGATGGTGAGTCATGCATATAACTACATTTTTATTTGTATGAATGTGGTTATGTAACTAGTTCCCTGCTCGATAGGAAGGTTGATGTAGGACAATTCTATTAAAAAAGGATAGTAATTATTTATTGTAGCATGATTTTTTCTTTCTTGTTTAGAATATGATTTCTTCTTTCTTTTTAGATTAATATTTTATTTTTTTACTCCTTTTAGGATTTTAATTACTTTAGTCATTAATATCAGGAGATTTACGCCTATATATCAAATTATTCTCATAAACTCTTCGAGTTTCAATTTTTATTCTTGTTTCACGAATTTCAATTTCGTTTTAGCACCAAAATTGGTATCAGAGATCTCGACCTAATGGCTAAGGATGGTACTAGTGGAGTTTGAGCCACTGACAATGGTCGGAGGTTCGAAAACATTAAGCCATAGCTCGACGAGATTGATAAAACTTAAGATATCCATTATACCTTAGTTGTGTTCATCTTTGAAGTAATACACGATCTCCAAGGACAGCCACTTGCACGGATAGATGACCACTCCAACCATGACGATTTAGATTCCAATGATCTACCATCGAACGGTAGCAAGAACAAGTTATTAAGGATTTCCTGAATGTCTTCAAAAAAGATATAAGACTATCCCAATTTGAAGCGCGACAAATTTTTTAAAAAATGATGCTCCATCAACAACAAAGTTGCAATGTGATCATTATCATGAATAGAGTGAGAACATAATGTCTAAAGAATTGGTGAAAGCTTTAAAATTTGAAGACAAAAAAATAGTATCCTGCTATCAAGTTCTACTAGTTATAGGGGATTGAGAAATTTTGAAATGGAGGTATGAAAAATTTAATTATCGATTGGAAAGTACTACAAAATCAGTTTGTGTATAACGTGGTAGAGATGGACAATTATCATATAGTTTGGGGTCAACCACGGTACAATTAGAGATTGTTTTGTTGTCATTTTATGAGCAATTTGCAGACACCAGTGTAAATAAAGAGCAGAAGATTAATGAGGTAGATTATAATTTTGAAAAGGATGTCATTCAAAATGAAAATGGTGTTTCTGACCGTGATATTGCTAAGAGGTAGGAAAGTACGTGCAAGTTGAAAACCCGAGACATGCTGATTCCTAATTCATGGAAATTGATAATGAATACAAGCTGAGGTTGGAAAACATTATGGTGAAGTTACAATTGTTGACCTCTTGTCTGTGTTTGTGCCTAATCATGAAGAAGTCAAGTGTGAAGTTTGTCAAATTAAGTATAAAAATCTTGTCGACCCTTCTAATGAAAAAGAATTAAATAAGCACAAGGAAATTAGTGGATTTGTAATATTTAAGATGCCATCATTAGAAGTAAGAACACTAGAAGCACAAGGAATTGAAAAATGCAATGTTTATACTGTACATGGGGATTCAAGAATGATTGATTGAATAAAATATCATTTCTAAAGGAATGCCAAGCAGGAAGTGTCCTTTAAGGAAGAGAATATGAGCATTGTAGGAGCAAAGTTGATTTCATTCAATGTAATTGCGGAAGATATGGATTTTTTCAATATTATATAGCAGAATATTTTGAGTATTTTCTACCAGATTGATTGATTTTCTCTTCTCCAGTCAAACTGAGGAGGAATTTTTTTAAATGAGGGAGAATGATGTAGAACATTCCTATTACAAAAAGGATAGAAATGATATATTGTTGTTGTAGGATTTCTCCTTTCTTGTTTGAAAAATAGGATTTCTTCTTTCTTGTTAAAATATAATTTCCTTTTACTTGTAGGATTTTACTCTTTTTAGGATTTTAATTATTTTGTTAATTAGGATTCTGGGAAAAAATGCTGTTTACACTTTTCAATTAACCAACTTTTCAGTACAATCAAATTATTTTACGAACTCTTCGAGTTTCAATTTTTATTCTTGTTTTAAGAATTCTAATTTCACTTCCTCACCAAAGGTGCTGGGAACACTTGTGCTGCCCCCAGAGTATTGTATATCTGGCAATATTTTAACAATGTTGATAGAGTTTGATGATATCAATTACAGGTGAATTTATTGGACGACGGAAAAGATGATTTCTTTGATCCACTGAGGTCAATGAATGGGAAGATGGAAGTTTCTGCCAACATTTTGCAACATGAAGAGATTAAATCTGACGAGACAGTCCCCAAGGAAATTCATGCTCAATCACAACAGAAGGAATGGAATTCTTTCACGAAAATCTTGATGCAAAGATTCCCTGTTTCTAAAACAATTTCGATATCTTTGGTATCGCTCTTAAACCTTTATGTAGCAATTATAATTTTTTTCTGTTTCATTGTGTTCAAGAAGTAAGGACTGCCTTGGATTTGGTATATCGTTTTGTAACTAGGCTAGAGTAACCATGTTTTAAGGTCATCCTAGTTTATGAACGCAGTGGCTAATTTTAACTTCCCAACTTTATTCCTTCTAACAGGTAGCCAGCAAAGATATGAAGGGTAGTAAAGGTATGTTGTATTTTGCAAAACAGTTATCCTTTACTTTTCTTTTGATTTTTTGGGTTGCACGGGTTTCTTTGTCTTTTTTGGAGTCATTTTAACTTTAAGAGAAAGTTGGCAGCAAATGAGAAATCATTGAAAGATTCGCACTTGGAGGAATTGGATGATCCTCAAAAATTTGCCGAAGATGTTAAGGTTATCAGTCAGCGGGAGTATGTCTCACGCTTACTTGAACTCAAAGATGAAATCAAACTTGCTTGGCATGCAGATGACCATGTAACATCTTTAAGGTTGTCAATTAAGGTGGGTCGTGGCTTAGATTTTTTGGTTTTGTTTGTTTAGTCTTAGGGTGTGTTTGAGACACATTATTTTGGAATAATGTATTCTGGAATAGTAGATTGATGTAGAATGTGTGGTTAAAAAAGAAGGAAAAATTATTGATGTGATGGAAAATATTATTTTATTGAAGAACGTGTGGTTGAATTTGAGTAGAAGAATGAGAATGAAAATTTTAATGTGTACCAAACAGGAGTTTATACTTTTGCTAGCTGTATTAGTCAGAATTTTAACATATCGTTCTTTCTGTCTTGAAAGAAAATAGGGGTTTTCTTTTTGTGAGTGTTGAATTGTCGGCCCCTGTTTGACAACCATTTTTTCAAATTCTTTAATTCTCATATTCATTTTCAACCACACATTTACACAATAAAATATTTTGCACATAGACTCAAAATTTTTCCTACTTTTTAACCCCACATTCTCCAAAAAATCATTATTCAAAACTCTATTTTCTCAAAATAATGGTTGTCAAACATGGGCTTATTTGTTTCACCTGGTTTAAATTCTAGGTCATTCTGAACCATTTGCTTTGATTGTAGAAAATCCGGAAAGTAAATTTTTTAATTTTATGTTAGTAATATCTGAGTATCTTCAGTCTGAAACTCAATATTACAACCAAGGATTTATGCATGCACTATGTGCTTTTGATTATCAATGATTTTCTTTGCAGGTTGCCAGACTTCTTATGGATACAACCACAGTCCAGTTTTATCCAAATCTTTTTGTTCTAGCAACGGATATAATGGAAATGCTAGGTGATTTGGTGTGGAATCGGATTAAGCAAAGGGCTGAGTTCAATAAAGATGGGAGATCTATTTGCGCTTTGCCAGGTTTAGTTAAGGTGTTTTTGAATCTCATTTGATCACACTAAGTACGCATAATATGTAATTGCTCCCCGCTTAAGTGATTTTATCTGCCTTTAACTGAGATGGTTTGGCTATCTTCAAGAAAGTCAGCTAGATGCACTGGGTAAGAAAAGTGACAGAGCTAGTGTTAATAGTAAATGCAGGCAAAAAGGTTGGCCTAAAGTTATTTGACCATTTGTAGTTTAACTAAGGAGAAGCCCCCTTTACAGAGTATTGTAGAAGATGAGAATCAACGAAGCCAACTAGATATGTTTGGGGTAAGGCTTGGTTGAGTTGTCAATAAGAGCATGGTCAGCCTCGTGGATTACTAGACCAACCTCAGTGTGTTTCTATATTACTGAAGGTACCCACTAAATTGTTTGTAGTTAAGAGTAATTTGTGCAATTAAGTTCACATGAAAACAACCTTTGTTTTCCTCTTCTTCCTTTCTTTTCCATGGGAAGTGTAGCTTTGAAAACAAGGGATCATTTGTTGAAAGTCCAGCAATGGCAAAATAATACATGAAAACATATCACACTGTGATTGTTACTGTCAGTGTCAGCCTTTCTTTTGGGGGTTTTATCAGAAATGGAATTTCATTTTTCTCTTTTCCTTCTAAGGTTACTGTAGAATGCTCTCTGTGTAGGACCACACTAAGACCAGGTCATTGTAATAATATTTCCTAACATAAGCCATAAACTACAAATAATTTTGAACCCCGATGTCCTTTTCAAGATTGTTATTTAGTTGTAACTTTGGCAACCTGAATATGTTCGTCAAACTACAAATCTCAAGACTTTCTGTTTTATGTGGCAGATAATTTTGAAGCAGGCGATATTTGCTATGATGCCAAAGAGATCTGCAATAACTGGTTCTGCAAAATTGGTTCAGTTCGTGAGCTCCTTCCTCGCATGTGAAGTTCTTTATTCTCTTATAGTTTCGTGCTTGCTATATTATTGTCTTAATTAATTGTTGATGCTGTCACTTCCTTTCTATATTATTATCTTTTTTAAGTTGTTGATGCTTCTCTAGTTGTTAAGAGAATGCTTCTTCTGGAGATAATTGCGTCTATGTATGAACTTTCTGCTAACATTGGTATATTGTGAAATTCCAAGTAGATCTTCACACGGCAAATGAATAAAATAACTGTTGTGTACGTTAATAAAACTCGGTAGCATACCTTGTGTGGTCAAACTATGTCCTCATTTTAGCTGTAAGTTTGTGAGATGAAATCTAAAGATGACCACTTTGTTCAAATAATGGCCAAGATAGTCATTACTCAGTTCAGCCTGCTTGTAGCATTCTCACTATGATCTTACTTGGATATGGCTTTGCTGTTATAGAGTAAAAATAAAAATGAATCTTTCTTTATATTAATGAGTCTTGGTTTGACATAAATTTTTTTGTTCAATGACATATATAGGTAATATACAGTCAAAACACTAACACAGTTTTTGAGATTGATTATTTATGCAATTTGAATGATCGAATAGAGCTCCATGTAGACATTTCCATTCCTGCTACCTTAACTTCACTGCTCTACTACATCTTGGATAAGATATTCCGTTGAATTTATACTGAGAATCTGAGGAAAGACGCATCAAATCAATGAGGTATGCGAATTGGGAACGAACATGTACTGTCTTCAGGAAATTGAAAAATTAGGCATTGTGGTTCTGTGGAGTGTGGATTTTGGAAGTATAATTATCTTGGTGGTATTGACCAATGCAGTCGACCTCTATGGAAATATGAAGTAATTTTAAATTTAAACTTGTCAATTTTTGGTCATTTTTGTCTCCAAGTTTTCATTTTTATTTGGTCACTGGATGTCAAACACTTTGTATGCTAAGGAGACAAGACATGAGTAGAGAACATGTTACAGATCCTCTTTTTGAAGGGCAATGGCTGTGTTTTTCATTTACTGAGTTGTAATGATATTCCATGTCAGCTTACATTGCTTTATTTGAATTTGAAAGGGGAATAACTAATACTTAATATACTACCATGAGAAGATTCCCACCATTTCAAAGAGTTGATGGAAGATTTTTTTATTTTTATTTTGGGCAAATCATCAACTCATCCTTAGTGTGTTTTTAGGCTCCACCAAAGGAGGATGATTGGAGTTAGAATTCCCCAAACATAATATGTATATAGAACTTTGCTTGAATACATGGGAGGGGGGGTAGAGGCCTGACCTCCAACAAAGCAACACGAGTACAAAAGACAATAGATGAGGAAGTACTACTTTCCTTAATAAGGGTAAAGAAGCAAAAGTAAACTATAGCCCTCTAACACTAGGGATGCCATATCTGTCGATTTGTATTAGGGCGCGTAATCGTCGAGGAAGGTCTAAAGATCCCTAATCCTGATAATGGCTTGTTCCCAACCTGCAGCGACAAGTGAGTCAGCAACCTGATTCCCCTCACGGTATATTTGCGAAATCATGTTTCGTTTAAATGAAAGATGGTATCTGATATTTCTGAGAGTACCCTGGATACATCATGGCTTAGTTCCATGAATGATGCAACGAACATCTAAAGAGGAATCTTCCTCTATCCACAAGTCAGAAAGTCCAAGTCCTCAAGCGAGAAGAATCCCATCCAGATTAGCTTGAACTCAGCCTTAAGAATAGGGCAATCGCCATATGGAGAGGAGAATGTCCGTATGCACCATCCATCCTGGTCACAAATAATGCCCCCACCGCGGACAAATCCGTCATTGGACACAACCATCAGTGTTGATCTTATGGGATCACACTGATGGAGTGCGCTAACAAACTAAGATAGGGGGTGATGGGGGAGGAGGGGTCAAATAGATATCAAACACGAAGATGGAAGATCTTCATTGCCTCCGAAAAAATCCGATCTGATGTTATTTTATACTCTTGTCCAGAGTCGTTAAGACAATGTTATTTTACATCTTGTAGCTGGACAATGTTGATCTTATTTTACATCAGTGAACTGCCACCTTTTAGTTTTCCTTTTTTCGTTTGTGCTTGATATCTACAGTCTGTTCATGCTGATGACTCTGTATGCCAGCTATCTGGAGCTTTCCATGTTGCACTGCTGGCGCTTCCTTCTTGACCATCCCATGGATATCCTTCAACGCTTGGTTATGATGACAAGGGGCATTGCTGATCCGCTGTTGTCGGCCTACTGCCGCTTGTACTTGGCACGATGTGCTCAAAGACTACCACAACGTGATACAGGTGCTAATTCATGTTCTCTATTTTCTTATGCAATAAAGGACACTGTTTTCTTGATATCTTCTAATCTGGAAACAGTCGTAACTCAAGTAGAGGTCAACTACTTAACTAGATTGTGCCACTATCTGTTGTCCAGTTAAAATTTTAACTAGGAAAACTTCTGCGATCACCCAATTTTATATCCTTACATTTTCCAGAGGAAAACTGAAAAAGTCATGTATCTTATTGCCAGGTGTTGGCTTATCGTTACCAATATCAGTTCAAAAGTTTGTAGAAAACTGTCTAAACCCATTTCATAAAAACTCACATCATGGTGTGCTCTGGTTCGACTCTAGATCTTAAAAGCATGTGTCTTAGTCTCCCTTGATTTTCCTATATGGATATCCATAGCATGATTTTCATTTTAAATATTATTTCTTATTGCAAGTCATGGATAAACGTGTTACATGGCAGGATATTTGATTCGTTGCATTAATGACCTGAAAGTGCAATTATTGCGCCTTATATCAGCGAGAGAGAGCACATCTGGAAATTCTTCTGGAAACAGTAAATTGCTTGTTAGCCTGATTGAACCGACCATTGAGTATATCATAAAATGCTTATTCAAGGATCTAAACCAGGTCAGTCACGAAATATGTTCCTGCTGTGCTTCTTTGCCACTACAGTTGCTATGATGGGGTTGATATGCTGATGCTAGGTTATTTCTCATATACAGATACAATTCTTTTCTTACATAGAGTTTGACATTGAACAGTGAGAATAATTGCTGCCATTCTATTTGGCACAACTCTGCATAGTGTTTCTTCAATCTTCTTGTTACTTACATCAATATTATATGTAAAAGTGGCCTGGATGTTTTGGCATTTTTACTCATTCTGTGGCAATTCCATATGATGGTATATGTTTTTTTTTTTTTTTTGTGGGCCTTCATTTGGGGATGTTAAATCGTTCCCCAGTTCTTATTTTTTCAAATTATTGTACAATTTTCAAGTTTAATTGTTAGTCTTCTGGGCTTGTTTCTCTCATATCAGGGTGGAACCAATTCTACATTCTCTTATTTGTTTGTTTAAGTTGTTATCCTCCCTGCTGTTGTGACTGGCTCATTTTTTTTTTTTTTTTTTTTTATTGTGGTTCCATACCCTTGTGAAACCTTCATTCTTGTACTTAAAACTTTGATTTTCTAAAATATGAAAACTTTTCGTCATTAGATTATGTAGTGAAGTTGCTTCTGATTTAGCCCTTGATTACTGGTTAGTGTTTAGGTTTTTACACTATGATCTGATTTTTCAATAGTTGGTCTTCCTTGTACTGTCATTAAGATGGCTTGACTGATGGATGACGTGAATACTCCATGACAGATGGAAATCAGAAATATGCTCGAGGCACTTGGAATGAGGAGTAACCAATCAGACTCTTTTGAAAACTGTGCATTCGTCTCAATAATTCTTCATCATATACTGAAGGAACTTCCTCTTGGATTCCTTTGTTCCAATTCTTTCAAGATGCTTCATCTCATTGAATGTACTGATGATTTCTCCTTTGAACAGGTATCTATCTCGAGATTTTCATGTAGTATACTTCTATGTTTATGATGCTTAAGTTGTAGTTTCCAGACTTCCAATCTGGGCAGATTAACTCTTCAATATGCAGTGTTTGAATTACAAATTACTTGGATTTAGGCTGTGTGAAAGGATACCTGAAGTCAGCAATGTCGATCTAATAGTAGAAAAAATTGTCCAGGTATTATGATTTTACCCCCGCTGTTTTATTATGCAGAACCGATTCTTTGCTATGGCATTGTTATCTTTATTTATTATAGATGGCTATAGTGGATTCTGTATGCTGCCATGATACATTTAGGCCCTGTTTGGGCGCACAGTTTCAACCAAAGAAAATTGATTTTTGCACCGTTAGCACCCCAAGTCAGCTGCACATTTTGACCACTCCCCTCACAAGCGGGTCCCACCGGCGGCCTTTAACGGTCACTATTTCAATTAAAATTTGGCCACAATCTCTCCCAGACATGTCCTTAAAGCTTGTTAGGAACAGATTTTTCCAAAATGATTTTTTTTTTTGGGAGAATGTGTGTTTAAAAAGTGGGAAAAAATTTGAAGGTCCCCTAGAATGTGTGTGGAAAGCAATTTTGGGGAAAAATAATTTTTTAAAAATCTTTGACAAACAAGCCTTTAATCAGAGACTTTGAATCCTGATTCTTTGTTGCCTGATTTTGCTGAGTTAGAAATGTGTTGACTGTGTTTTAAGAGTTTCTCATCCAGCTGTTCCTGTTGGCTAAACTAAGAACAATCCATTGAAATGAAAATCAGTTGTTAGATTGCCATATGGGTTAGTTGTCTGCTTTACCACATTCTTACTGTTTACTGAATATCATCTCTACTTGTTTACATTCTAATATCTCTCTTTCATTCTCCTATCAAGTTGTCTCGACATTCTTTTTCAGTCTATAACACCTTTCTTTTTTCCATTAGGCTTTAAATTGCCTTCAAGTGTCTTCAGGATTCATTTCATCATCATAAGCCAAACAGTTCTGCTTCTTATTAAGAATTCTATAATAGATTTTTGAGAGATGTCCATATTTCAGGTTATATCTAGTTACAACAGCCTGGATGCATATTTAAAGGTTGCGGATGCTTATTTGGACATAATATTCGAGAATCAGTTTGTAAGTTCAACTTTTTTGTTTAGAAAAAAAGTTATTTTTTTCTGTTTTATATGATCAATCTTCTAAATGCGCATATGTTAAATTGCTTTTGATTATTGAATAAAGATTTAGTGACTTCTATGATAAAGAATAACGTGATCATTTGAGGGATATCCTTGCAAAGAAGAAAAAGAAGATAATTTTTGGAGTACTATATTATTGAAATATTTGATTTAGAGCATCTTTAATGTAATCGTGAATGGCTCAAAAATTGTGTCCCATAAGCATGAATAGATGGTGTTTGAAAAAATTCATTTCCAATGCTAGATGACGAAACTCCATCAAGGTAACATAATAAAAAAATAGACAACATCTAGAGCTTTGTCTAGATTCAGAAGCTCTATTAGACGAAGTAACTCAGCAAAATGATATTTCTTTTCCAAATCTATATATTCTATCCAGATTTGATTGTGATTTTGTTTTATTTTAAGAAAATAAAGGACACCTAGATAACAATCCATAGAATGTATTAGAGACTAATTTAATACTTAAGTGTCTATCTATTAGACATTAATGCAATGTAGACCAGAAGTCTTTCAACTTCCATGCCACCTAGATAGCAGTTCATAGAATGCATTGGAGTTGATCTTAAGAGTTCAGCAGTTTCCTTTTCCAGTATAACTAGTGTAGTATATATTCAGATTCCATGGAGATTCTGTTTTTTTTTTTGTCCTTT
>CM032625.1:41843586-41987461 GCA_019097785.1 Fraxinus excelsior | reverse complement strand
TTATATACATTAAACAATAAATCTAGATAGCAACAAAACCACGATAAAAGTGATGGTTCTTGATATCTTCCCGATTTTCAAAGTTTGCAGTGTCAAGAGGGTTTGGTGTCTGAACTACGAACTATGATAGATTAATTGATCTATTAAGTAACATATTTAGAATAAAATTTTAACGGTTACATCTTATTTTGGAGGCTAGGAAGGTAATTTATCATCGTGACCTTTGTCCAATTTAAACCAATTTCTAGTAACAAAAATTAAAATTTTTATTCTTATTTTTAAACGGTCCAATTTAGTTTCAAACCATATTTAAAGTACTGGAACCTCAACCAAATCGTTTTAGAAAGATTTTGCCTGGTTCAAAACCGCTTTGTCGAATGCTCCAGGTGGCACCAAATTGACTGTTTCAAAACCATAGTTTTAGTTTGATTCTTTGATCCGATGATTTTAACTTGCAAACCTAAGAAAATATTAGAGTGTGTTTGAGCCACATTATTTTAGAATAGTAAATTGATAGAGAATGTGTGGTTGAAAAAGAATGTGATAGAAAATATTATTTTATTAAATAATATGTGGTTGAAAATGAGTAGAAGAATGATAATAAATTTTTTAATTTGGCTCAAATAGGTGGTAAAGGCTAAGGAAAATTCGAGTACCAATAGTTAGATTGAAAGTATAGATCAGTTCAATACTGAATTTAGCCCGTCGAGGATAGGTACTTTAGGTCCACGTTTAACTTTAATTTTGATTTGATTGAGACTACTAGTTTTTTATAAATAAAAATTAAAAATATACATATCAACTCTCAAATTTGAATGGCATTGTAGTGCTATTGGCGTCAATTCCCCAAAATTGTAAATGGGTGGTTGACCAAAAAAATTCATTGATGATTATTTCAGCCCGTTGAAGTTTTCAAAAGAGAAATTGACAATAATAGCACTTAAAATGGACAATATATGTTCTAGAACAGCATTTTTATTTGTAGATTTGCATGGAAGAAATAAGGCATGAGATAGGAAAGAGGTTCAATAATCATATAAAGCTTACATTAATTTTTTTGAATACCTTTTTTCTTGGTACAAATCAAACATACGTAGTTCAATGACTCTAAAACATTTTATTTTATTGAGCCATGTAACATATAGTACTTTATGGATAGATTGGAACAAAATTAAAGCTTCAAGGAAATCCACCACCTCCTATTCCACCACCAGCTCCTCCACCAAATCCACCACCAGCTCCCCCACCCAATCCACCTCCACCTCCCCCTCCCCCTCCGCCGCCTCCGCCACCACCAGCCCCTCCAGCGCCACCTCCAAAACCACCACCAGCTCCTCCTCCAAAACCAGAACCACCCCCTACTCCCCCACCTCCACCTCCACCAAACCCTCCTCCACCACCTCCACCAAGTCCACCGCCTGCACCTCCACCAAAGCCAGCTCCAGCTCCAGCACCTCCACCTAACCCTCCACCACCACCACCACCACCTCCTGAACCACCTCCGCCACCCAGCCCTCCCCCTCCTAAACCCGGATGATGGAATGTTTTCTCATCATTGAAAGAACCCTCTGGGACAACAAGCTTTCTAGCATTGGTGGTGCAAACAAGAACACCAAGAACAACCAGAAGGAAAAATTTGGAAGTCATCTCAATTTTCAAGTAAGCGATAGGCTTCGACTCTTGATTGATGAGAATTTAGGACACGAAAAAGGGATTATATAATGCTACAAATCAATATTATTGAAGTGGACCGCTGGATGATTTTAATTGCACCATCTCCTCATCCATAAAACCGTGTCCCAATTGTTAATGCAGCTAACTGTTTCTTTGAAAAAAGAAACCCTTTACCAGTCTGACTTTGAAAAAGAAACCCTCATATCCATATTCTGACCATTTTGTGCACATCTTTCTCTTTCCGAGGGTCGTCGTTTCCATGAGTTCTTGATCACATAGCAAAACTCTTGTAAATTATGATTCAAATTGCAGATGAAAAAGATGAAGATGGACCTATATCAAGGATAACATGCACATGCATGGAATCTAGATTTACATTTAGAACTTGTTTGTTTATCAAGAAAAAAAAAATAGGGGAATCATCCAAGATATCCAAACTTAATTTTTTTTACTTATAAGTGCATAAATTAAGTGAAATAAGAAAGTATATTTCCAGGCTAATAAGACTTTCAAATTTTTATTACTTGAATATATAAAAATAAATCACTCAAAAAAGTTTGGAGACATAAAATTACTTAAAAGTGATCTTTTACTTTTTCTTAGATTCAACCAGAGGTGTTCTAATGCGACAACACTCATTCAGTGTTCATAAATGTTGCCTATAATAAAACTGAAGAACAAGTCCATTTTTTGGCATTATGATCAGTTGATCACAACTTGTATCCTTTTACCCAATACAAAAAAAATTATGCATCAATTGGAAAATAAACGCAATGTCCAATGCGGAAAAAGTAAAAATACAAGGAGACGTTAGAATTAACAACGTAACGTTTTCTAGAATTTTTACTTGGGCACTCTTGACGGGTCTCTAATATAGCTGATATATCTTTTGAATGCGTTGTTTCAGTTGCTCACAAGTCACAACTTGTAACCTTTCACGCAATATATAACATTTTATGCATCAGGCAAGTTGGGAGATGAACCTATGTGGAAAAGTAAAATTCTAAAGGGAAGTTTATATTAACGTTTCTAAATTTTTTACTTGCACACTCTTGACAGGTCTATAATGTAGTCGATATCATATGTTGAGAGGGTAATATTAATAAGTCATTCGATAAGTGGATGGTTTGCAACAATTTATTAAATAAATTAAGCCATATCCTTATGATGAAACTTTTTGTTGTTACAATTGGAGGGATTTGTTTTATAAATTCTTAATGAAGTTCATCAGGTGTAAGTGTCTTAATATGTAACAAAGACACTATAAGAACTTCATCTGTATGAATTTCGAGGAGATTTATTCTTAAAATGAAGTTTAAGTTTCTTTCTAAAAAGTTATTGAAAGTGGATAAGCAAAATTTCAATGCAGCAAATAGAATTAGAGTGTTCATGTCTGTGACATTTGCTGATGTTGTCAAAAGGAATGATGAGTTCGAAGTGTAATGTTTACACACAATGATCAAATCGAAAGATACTTTATTTTATGCATTAACACTATTTCTACTCTAATTTTATTAGAGAATATTTGAACAAATGGGAGATTGTTATAAAATGCTAAAATATCGGACAGGAAGGAGAGCAGATAAAAGGTGATGTAAAAAAGAGACGTAAAAGGGGGATAGAGTGCTGCCTTGGCAATGTAGGCGAAAATTCTTAGTTCCTTCTTCTGGTTATCATTTGTGCTTTTGCTATCTGATTCAAGGCTTAAAGAATACGCTAAATCTATTTTCTTGGAGACCCTAAAACATCTAAATTCAAGGAGAGGGTGCAAATAATCTTTTAGGACAGCGTTCTACTTGATTCAAACCGATTTTCTTATCTTCTTCTTATTTCTTTTCTTGTTGCAGCGGTGTTCTTCTTCAATTTGTGTATGGTGCTCCCTGTAAAATTTGGAAGAATGAATAATCTTTATTCAATGAATATCTCGGTGTAATGTACAAGTATATATAGCTCCTACAATCTGCTATTAATGGATGGAATATTACAATGATGGAAAATAATAAATTACAGCATATTTGTTTCCTAAATATTGATAGAAATATTGCTCGGGATCTTTGACTTTCTCAACACTCCCCCTCAAGTTGGCGAGTAAATATTGTGAACTCCCAACTTGACCAACAAAGAATGAAATCTTTCCTTTCCGAGAGCTTTAGTGAATATATGAGCAACTTGTGATATGGATGGAATAAATTTCGTCACGACTTTTCCTTCCATAATTTCATCTCAAACAAAATGACAATCAATCTCAATGTGTCTTGTTTGTTCGTGAAATACAGGATTTGCTGCAATATGAAGAGCAGCTCGATTGTCACAAAACAAAGTAGTCGGCCATTAAACTTGGATTTGCAAGTCTCGAAATAGGTGTTGTATCCATGTAAGTTCACAACATGCAGCTGCCATAGATCTATACTCGGCTTTGGCATAAGATAAGGATACAATTTTCTGGAGCTTGCTTTTCCATGAGATTAGAGAATTTCCAAAGAAAATACAGTAACCAGTTGTTGAACGCCGAGTAGTTGGACATCCTGCCCAATCAGCATCACAATACGCTTCCAATTTTAAATTATTTTGGGAAGAAAACATCATCCCTTGTCCTGGTGTGCCTTTTAGATACTTCAATATTCTTAAGGCAGCTTCATAATGAGGCTTTCGAGGTGTCTGCATGAATCTGCTCAATAAATGGACAAAATATGTAATATTTGGTCGCGTAATAGTGAGATAGATCAATCGACCAACCAATCTTCTATACTTGGCTGGATCATCCAATGGGTTACCATCATCAGGAAGCAATTTAAGATTTTGTTCCATAGGAAAGCCTGCAGGTCGCGATCCTAGAAACCCAACATCATTCAAAATATCCAATAGATATTTTCTTTGTGAAATAAAAATACCTTGTTTCGAACGTGCCACCTCGATTCCCAAGAAATATTTCAAATCACCAAGGTCTTTGATACGAAACTTGGTATTTAAACAACTTTTTAGTTCATTGATCGCCGTCAAATCATTCCTTGTTATGAGTATGTCGTCCACATAAATGAGTAGCATAGTGAAGGATTTTCCTTTTCTCTTGGTAAAAAGAGAGTAATCTGCTTTAGATTGAATATAACCAATAGATTGGATAGCTTATGAGAATTTGAAGAACCACTGATGAGAGGCTTGTTTCAACTTATAAAGCGATTTATTGAGGCGACACACCAAATTCTCCCCTTGTCGCCGAAGACCAGGCGGTGGGAGCATATAGATTTCCTCCATGAGATCACCATGGATGAAGGCATTATGAACATCAAGTTGATGAAGTGACCACGAGTGAGCAGAAGCCAGAACAAGTAAACACCGAAAAGTAACAAGTTTAGCTGACAGAGAAAAACTGTCATGATAGTCAATACCTTCCATTTGAGTGTAGCCTTTAGCAACCAAACGAGCTTTATAACGCTCGATACTCCCATCAGATTTTCACTTGATTTTGTAAACCCATCTACATCCAATAGGTGCCTTGCCGCTGGTAAAGGAGTAAGTGTCCATGTGTCAGTGGCTTGAAGAGCCTGAAGTTCCTCATCCATGGCCCGTGCCATTCATAATGTTTTGAGGCATCTGCATAACTGTTAGGTTCCAAAGCAGAAGACAATTGTGCAATAAATGATTGATATGGTTGGAGAGAGGATACCTTGTATGAGGACCAGAGATCGAGGGATGTGTGGGGGACGACGTAACGGTAGAACAAACATAGTCATGAAGCTTAATTGGTGGTACTCGAATATGACCGGAACGTCATAAAGGTGTTGGAAAAGTAACAAGTTCATCAGCTGGGATAGTTTTAGTTGGCTGTGCATGAGAAACTGGACTATTTGGAATGGCTGGATTGGGGTCACTTTCTAGAATGTGTGAATCGGGTTGTTCTTGTATAGGTTGTGGCTCAATATCAAAGCTTGGGTGATTTGTGGGTGTTGGGGGCAATATCAGTAGGATTTGTGTCAGGATTAGTTTGTTCCCTGTGGTAAGGGAAAATATTTTCATAAAACGTGACATCTCGACTTGTAAAAATCTGCTTTGAATTAAGATCGTACAACTTGTATGCTTTTTGCCCAAAAGGGTACCCAATAAAAATACATTTTCTTGCTCGAACATCAAACTTATGTTGTGGGTGTAGATTAGTGGCATAGGCTAAGCATCCAAAGGTACGAAGATGTGTATAGGAGGGACTGTGACCAAATAATTTCTCATAAGGCGTAAGGCCCGATAAGAGTGGAGTGGGTATGCGATTTATGAGATAGACAGATGTAAGAATACATGCATCCCAAAAGTTCAATGGCATATGAGATTGAAAAAGCAGAGCTCGCGTAGTTTGAAGGATATGTCTATGTTTACGTTCTACTGCTCCATTTTGTTGGGGGGTAGAGACGCATGAACGTTGAAAAATAATGCCATGCTCACTGAAGAAAGTATGCATAGAAACAAATTCGCTCCCATTATCGGTTCTAATCATTTTAATGTTCTTGTGGAATTGTGTTGAAGCATAGGCTATAAAAGATTTAAGCAATGTTTGTGTTTCAGATTTATGGCGCATTAGATAGACCCAAGTGCATTGCGTAAAGTCATCAACAATAGTAAGAAAATAGCAAGCGCCAGAATGGGATAGTACTCTATGGGGTCCCCTAATATCACAATGTATAAGTTCAAAAGCATGCTTAGTATTAATACGACTTAATCCAAAAGACAATCGAGTTTGTTTTGCCAAAGGGCAAATGTCACAAGGTGTAATTGAAGAATAAGAAAAATCAGGTAAATTCTTCGCTAACAGTTGCAAGCGCGAAGATGAAGGGTGACCAAGTCTGTGGTGCCATGTAATGGATAAGGCCTTTGGAGAAGAAGTGGTTGTAGGTGATACCTGTTGCTTCGATTCCACCAAATAATACAATCCATTACTTTGTCATCCCCAACCAATCATCGTCCTCGTCTCGAGGTCCTGCAAAATACAGAAATTAGGATAAAATGTTACTGAAAATCCCAATGATCGAGTAATTCGATTGATAGAGATTAAATTTGTCATGAAAGAGGTTATCCCAAGAACATTATAAAGAGACAATTTAGAGCCAAAATGAAAAGTCCCAACAGAATTGATAGGGACTCGAGTCCCATTAGGTAATGCAACCGGTGGCAGAGACGGAGTTGTAGTAGCATTAGTTAATGGAAGTTTAGATACATGGTTTGTGGCACCACTATCTATAACCCAATGAGTAGAAGAAACTCCACCTGCAATGTTGGCCTTAGAATCAAGGCCGAATTTTTGAATCATCATGGACAAAAGTTGCTGAAACTGATCTGCAGTAAGAGTGGGTGAAGAATATGCTGTTCCTGAGGAAGTATTGGATGTCACATTGTTGACTAATGAATTTTTATTCCCCTTACTCTCATATCCTCTGGAGCCATTTGATCCATCAGAACTAGCAGGGAACTTTCCATGAAGGCAGTGTCTCAGCGGATAGCCTTTAAGCTTCCAGCATGTGTCAATGGTGTGATAGTCAGCATCACAATGAGAACAATAAGATGGTTTCTTCTCGGTCGATCGACCTTTACCTCCATTGGTGTTGTTCCCACGGCCTGTTCAAACTAACATGGCCGCAGGTTCGATGATGCTAGCCTCAGCAGCCATGTCCATTTGTTTCTCTTATTGTATCAACATGGAATAAACAGATCGAATAGAAGGCAGGGGCTGAATCAATAGTATTTGTCCACGAATAGCAAAATAAGAATCATCCAATCCCATTAAAATTTGTAGTACCTTATTTCTCTCAGCTTATTCACAGTTGGACTTCATAGCACCGCAAGAGCATGGGGTGCAAGAACATGGTTTGACAGTCTGGTAAGAATCCATCTCATCCCACAGACTCTTCAGTTTGGTGAAATACACGTTGATTGGCTGTTGGTTTTATGTTAGGCGTGCAAGATCACTGTGAATTTCAAAGAGACGAGACACGTTTTGTTGAGAAAAACGTTCTTTTAAATCATCCCAAACTTCTTTGGCCGTCTGCATATAGACAACACTGGTAGCGAGATCCGTAGAAACCGTATTGAGGATCCACATAAGAATCATGTCATTACATCGTTGCCAAAGAGCAGAATCTATTGGCTTCTTATGTGCAGATGGTTGTGTTACACTTCCATCAACAAACCCAAACTTGTTCTTCACATTGAGTGCAACGGACATGGAACGGCACCCAGTGCTATAATTATCACATGTTAGTTTAGTGGAAATAAGTATCATCCCAGGATGATCAGAATGGTGAATAAAGTAAGGGCTAGTGGAGTCGTTAGACATGTTTTGTTCAGATTTATCACCCATATTGTTAGACAGGTTCTGTTCAGATTTATCACCCATGACTGAAAAAGGAGAATAAAAAAAAAACGAGTCACGAGGATTAAAAAAAAAACACGATTTTGGAGGCCTAAATGATGGAGGCTGCAAGATTTTTACCCCAAAACCGGAAAAAAAATATAACTCGCTCTAATACCATGTAAAATTTGGAAGAATGAATAATCTTTATTCAATGAATATCTCGGTGTAATGTACAAGTATATATAGCTCCTACAATCTGTTATTAATGGATGGAATATTACAATGATGGAAAATAATAAATTACAGCATATTTGTTTCCTAAATATTGACAGAAATATTGCTCGGGATCTTTGACTTTCTCAACACTCCCGTCTTCAACTCTCTTGTGAAGTTTTTCCAAGAGGCATCCCCTTATGAGGGGTCGTTTGGATTTTTGAAAATGCTTATGAAGTTTAATTACTTCTTATTGTTGACCTTGGAAATAATGATTTGAAATGCGTATAGCATTCTTGAAATTAGTTATGTTTATGCTATATATAAAAAATTCTACTTTAATATTTAGTTATATAAATCATTGTACATTACGATTGAATTAACAAACAAATGAAAACTAAGCCCTTGTTTGAACGGGAAGGTAGTTTAGAATAGTGATTTTGGATGAATGTGTGGTTAAAAAAATAATAAAAAAATGGCTCTAGACATTTTTTTAATTAAAGAAAAAAACAAAAAAGACATCTGCAGTAGAGTTGTTTAATTAATGGATCTAGACATTTTTTTTAATTGAGCCATAAAAATGATCAATAGGTATGGAACGTGACTAAAACTTCTTTATTTACTCAAAGGAATCCACCACCAGATCCTCCACCAAATCCTCCTCTTCCGCCCAGGGGCGGACCCAGGAAATCTTTCTAGTGCGGGCGGACCCAGGAAATTTTGTTGATTGCCACTAAATTGCTAGGTTATGACCAAATCAAATTTCTTTCAAACCGTCTGTGATAGATAAAACTTCCACACTCCCACCAAAATTCTTAATGGTTGGCATTAAAATGTTTAAATGACCATTCATTGCCTGAAGATATATAAGTTGTATGTGAGACTCATTTTATTTTATCTACATACCTGATAACGCTAGATATAAACTGCTAAGCCCACAATTCAAACATTTCCTATCTCCATCTAAATTGGTCTCCCACCTCCACTCTGATTAAAACCCTAGAGCCTCTAAAATAGCTCTTGAATGTAATGCAGTTTGTAATTTAGAAAATCTTCCTATCCTTAATGTCACATACAACATTTCTTTGTAATCTCATTTGATATCAACAAGTCCACTAACAAAATATAAAAACCAATATGCAAAATTTTTCGATTCATGGCTACAATGTGCACATATTGAATCTTTGTTATTTTTGCAAACCATCTATGATAAGGAAAAGCCCAAAAGGAAATCTTAAAAAGAACAACTCGACGAGAAAAGGAAAATTCAACTTAACCAAATTTGTAAAAAAGTCATATAAAGAAACTCACACCAAATATTGATTTTCATATGTTATAAAACACCAATACCATTACCACCTAAAGAAAAAAATCAACAAAAATAAGCATCAACAATCATAGATTAAAAAGGTTGGCTTTTTCAGCAAGGGGCAGATAACTATGCTTAAAGAACTACAACATGAATTCGGAAATCACTCGCTGTGATAGCAATCAAAACTTGACCAGTATAATGCAGCATGGATACTTCTTTACGTTTGAATTGTGCAACCCAAATAAATTATACAAATCGATGTTTCAGTTCGGAAGAAAACTCTTACTAGCTGAGCACAAAACAAGCAGAAATCAAGTAACCGAGTCAAACAAAATAAAAGGTAGAAGAAGATTACAAAAAATTATCCGATAATTACCGACTTCAATTGATACCCATGGGTTCACGTCTTCAATTTCATCGATTTCATGCTTTTGGGACCTTGTTGTTTTGGTGGCAATTAGGGATTTCAATTCTCTGTGGCGAGTCAGGGATGTGCCTATTTGGTGTTCAAGGGATTTGGGATTCTTGGGATTCTTACAAGATATCTGAGTATCTTTTAGAAGTGATTGATATAACACTTGTAATAGAGACTGTCAGAATTTCAGTCCTTATCAATGTATTAATTGTATGAAAAGACAATAATGTGTAGCCTCAATTAAGGAGATAAAGCCACGTGACTCTGATCCAATGGACACACACCGGCCAAAACAGTATAAATATATCCTATTTGTAACTTAGAAGGGGTTCAAAAAATTGGAGTTGTGATTATTATTTTCTCATGTCTTGAACTCTCAAATATGGAACGAGTAAGAAATATTGACAAGTACTCTTACAATCATTTGTGTTTCCTTTTTCATCTCGCATTACACACACTTAGTAGAAAAATATCTTAATAGACGATCTCATAGTTTACAATATTTTGTTGTTTTATATTATTCCACATATTCTGACGAGATCTTTGGTTAGTGTTTTTGGTTCTCGTTTGGTGATCATTGATAGTGTGATCATCTTTGTTTCACCCGCATGAGCTCGAACATCTTTGTCTCTCGCCGTGAAGCACCTCCTGCGTCCAAATCTGCCTAATTTCTCACCGTTTTTTTGGGTAAAAACACGTCGGGATTTGCTCGACGTGGCGAGAGTAGGCCCGACATATGTTGACTCATTTTAGGGGTCAACATTCTGTAGGATAAAATATAATGGAGAATCAAAGTAGATAATCAAACCGAAAGCCCGTGTTTACACGGTTTCCTTAAATCGAATTCGCCGCCTCACCGGGGTGCACGAGGTTTTGATCGGTGTTCGATTCCCAGGATACAATCGGTTGTCGGTTCACGTTGCACTACGTTAACCGCCTACGAACCCGCCGTGTCTATCTCTCAAAGATTTCAGCAAAGGAAGAAAAAACAAAAAAAAAACTAGAAATGGAGGAAGGAAACGGGAATTTTTCCTTGTCGTGTTTGTTGGTTTTTTGTTTCTCTTTTTTTTTTTTTGTGTTTGTTCCAACCAAGAGATCCTCTATTTATACACATAGATGAGGAGTGTGGTCATTAAGACATTGAAGAGGGGTTATGGAATTGAAGAGGTGAAGTTATGAAATTGATTTCCATTAGTTATGGAATTGAAGATGTGAAATTGATTTCCATTAAACTAATGAATATGAAACATATTTTCATTCAATTCCAACAATAAACTAATGAATATGAAACATTATTTTCATTCAATTCCAACACATTCATGTCTGTGACATTTGATGATGTTGTCAAAAGAAAATGATGAGTTCAAAGTTTAATGTTCACATGTAATGATCAAATCGAACGATACTTTATTTTATGTGTTAACACCATTTCTACTCTAATTTTATTGGAGAATATTTGAACAAATGGGAGATTGTTACAATTAGTTCAAATATCGGACTGGAGAACACATAAAGGGTGATGTAGAAGAGATATAAAAGGGGGATAGAGTGCTGCCTTGGCAATGTAGGCGAAAGTTCTTAGTTCCTTCTTCTGGTTATCATTTGTGCTTTTGCTATCCGATTCATGGCTTGAAGAATACGCTTTCTTGGTGACCCTAAAGTATCTAAATTCAAGGAGAGGGTGTAAATAACCTTTTAGGACAGAGTTCTACGTGATACAAGCCGATTTTCATATCTTCTTCTTCTTATTCCTTTTCTTGTTGCAACGACGTTTTTCTTCCATTTGTGTATGGTGCTCCTGTCTCCAACCCTCTTGTCAAGTCTTTCCAAGAGGCATCCCCATATGAGGGGTCATTTGAATTTTTGAAAATTCTCAAGAAGTTTAATTACTTCTTATTGTTAACACTAAAAAATAAAATAAAATGGGCTCCACTGACCAAAGTTGTAGCGACCAATAAAACATGGTTGCTATAAGACACAATCAGCGACCAACATATGAAAACAACTCTAGCAATGTTTGGTCGCTGATTCAGAGAATTAGAGACCATACATTTGATTTTGTTATGTTCTATTGTGAACAATGTTTGGTCGCTGATTCAGAGAATTAGGGACCATACATTTGATTGGTTGGTAAAGATAGTGTAGAAAAAGAGCAAAGATTTTTCCACGTATGAAAACAACTCTAGCGACCACTGAATGGTCCCCAAAACCTAATCTTCTACAACCACCGATGTTGTGGTCACCAAAATATGTGGTGCAATAAATTCTCATTTTTAGATGATTTTGGCATTTTCTAGCGACCAGTAGTGATGGTTACAATATACCACTCCACTCTAGCGACCACTGAATAGTCCTTGAACCTAATCTTCTGCAACCACTGATGTCGTGGTTGCCAAAACACTTAGCTCAATAAATTCCAACTTTTTAAAAATGATTTTGGCATTTGCTAGCGACCAATAGTGATGGTTGCAATATACCACTCCACTTCAGCGACCATCGAATGGTCCCTGAACCTAATCTTCTGTAGCCACCGATGTCGTGGTCGCCAAAACATTTGGCGCAATAATTTCCCACTTTTTTTAATTGATTTTGGTATTTTCTAGTGACCAAAAGTGATGATTGCAATATACCACTCCACACAAGCAACCACAGAATGGTCCCTGAACCTAATCTTCTGCAACCACCCATACCATGGTCGCTAAAACATTTTGCGCAATAAATTCCTTCTTTTAAAAATGATTTTGGCATTTTCTAGCAAAATAAACACACCAAGACCATTTTTATGTAGTTTTAAAGTATTCTACCATGAAATAAACACATCGTCCTTTACTAATTGAACTGGGTTAGCTGCAATCCAAATCGAACAACAAAATTTCGAAATTAAACATATTGACACCATGTTTCGTTATCGGTTCATTTGATTCAAATTAGTGGTTCGAGCTCGACCCAAAATCAATTAACCATCAAAGAATTCCAGATGAATCAACATATCAGTTAAAAACAAAAAAGAAAACTAGCAATACAACATAGAGAATCTCATCTTCTACTACATTGTGAATGATGAAAGATTTGAAACTTGAGATGAGTTGAGGTGAGAGACTTGAGAAACAAATAGAGTGATGACGATGATATGAATAGAGACAAGAGGAGACTCTAATTTGAGGGCTAAGATTCTTCTTCATCTTCCTTCTCAAGAGAGTGAGAGACTCTATTTTCATTTTTTTGATTCTGTAATCGTGTTTATTTAATTAAATAAAATATTAAAGTTTAAAACTAAAAAATAATTAAATAAATGAGAAATCTACCAAGTCAATTTAAAACCAATAAAATATTCCCTAATATTCATAATTAATCCTAAATAAATAGAATTCAAAATTGAATACATCTAGATGTATTTTATTATGCTTCAATCCAATTTTCAAGAACATGGAAACACACATTTTTGGAGTCAAACAATGGAATTTAGTCCAAACCGGTCGAACATCATGGCAAAGCATTGAATTTTGCTTATTGAGCTGTTCATACTTAAAAACTTAGCCCAATTTGAATTGATTTACAAAATAAATAAAATTGTCAATACTCATAAAAAAAACATTAACGCTAAACCCCCCAAATTTCAACATTTCTCTACCTTTCTTCTTCAAGCCGTTGCTATAAGATCTGAACGGACTCACTGCCGCTGCATCTGAACATACCACAATTAGTCGTTGCAGTATTTGACACACACCGTCAGCCAATCTCTCTCCTTCTCTAGTATCACTGCTTCTCTAGATACATAAAATCGACTTCTTTTACTCGTTATTTTCAATCATTTGTATTGGTTTTTGAAATAATTTCTAATGGTATTTTCTTAGCCTTGTTTCTATGATTGTGTATTTATATTACATTGATTGTAAAATTTGAATGACGCTGTAAGATTCATAATTTTTTATTTGAATTTAACTTTAGGAGAGTCTTACTTCGGTTTGATACATTAAATTCTTTTATTTTGAGTATTGGTGTCAACATAGAAAAAAAACCATTTCTTTTCATAAAAATATTGTTTAGGAACAATTTTTTCGATGCAAATCATCTGTTATCTTAATTCTTCCCCTTTTTCCCTACAAGTCATCAATTTTTAAAAACATTTATAGTTGTGATTATTATATTTAATTTTACCTACAAAATATATATTTGAAGTTAAAAGATAATGATGTAGATCGAATCTACAAACACACTAACAAACGGATTGCACCTTAAGAAAACAAACACTTTTGTTATTTCATAAACAATCAAAAAACCATACAAGACGTTTTAGAATCTTAAATACTAAAAGAACAGATGGGCCAGCAGTCCCTTAATAGGCTTGGCTACAAAGCAAAATAAATAAATACTGAAAATAATGAACTAATAAACATTAAGTGCTGTTTTGACTTAGCAAATGAATTCAAACGCAGAAAATCCATCATACCTCATAGCAAAGTGGTAAGTACAATGCGAATCGTTGCGTACTTTGTGGAATGCAGTCATGGGCCCAAAACGGACACTGTATGCAAAAATTACATAATCTTCTTCGAACGCCGACTATCCAAACGTTCCAAATACGTAAGTGCGTGTTCATCCATACTAACCTCGTCAGATAATTAAAAAGAATAAGAGAATAAGCAATTTATTTATTTTAACAAAAATTAAAAATAAAAAAACCCTCCATAACCTACATAAATCTTCTCTTTGCCTCCAAAATGTTTTCACCAAAATTTATTCACCCTCGCTTTGCCGCTTCATCTTAATCACGCCGAAACCTAACTCAGATTCTTCAATTGACATGGTATTGATTTTTCATCAACAAATTTCGGCTTCATCTGGAGCAGATTTTGTGGTCTTCAATCAGTCTTCAATGTTTGCACATCAATCCTATTTATTTTTTTGGTTTAAACAAATGATTTTGATTTCATTCTATATGCGCACATCGCAATTGTACTTGGCTAATTTTGGATATGATAAGAGTCTTCTAAGGCTAGATCCCACCACATATGTTTTCCTCCACATAGGTAGGATTGTGTCTCAAATTTCAGAAATTGACTTCCCACATTGAAATATGTTTTTAGAAAAAAAAATAGATTTTTAAATTGGGTGAACGGATTTGATTTAATTTTAACTTGGGTTGATTCAATTTTGGTTGCTGATTTTTGAATTCATTGTTCTTGAAATGTGTTAATGTGGAATTACAGATCTTGTTTCATCATTAGATTAATTTGATGTTGAATTTCCGGAGAGAGTTGGAGTATTAGATATAGGATTTAGTAAAAGGAATTTGAAAAATTATGAGCTGAAGCTCGTCTATAGTTCAATATACACATTATTGGCCTTCGATTTATTATGATTTTAACTACATTGTTTTATCATTAGATTAATTCGATTTATGTTATATATGCAAGCTGAATTGAAATGGAAACTAAGCTTTTAAATATTTGAGAGCACTATTTTCCTTTTAGGTGCATCTAGACCTTTCTCATTTCGTTCTGTGTTAATTTATCTATTCCAGTTAAGTAAATTCTGGGATCAACATGGATATGGTGTCAAGATAAGTTGTCAGATGAATACAATAATGGTGTAAAATCATTCGTCAAACTGGCAAAAAATCATTTGGACAATGATAACAAGACTCGTTGTCCTTGTTGACACCGTCATAATGTGTATGTTCAAAATATTGATGTGGTTGAGCGGCATTTATGGGTGAAAGGATTTTCTCGAGACTATCAGAATTGGATTTTTCATGGAGAACCATTCATTGTGAATGATGTTGATGATGATTCGGAGGGTGTCCAAGATGATGTAGAAGATGAGGAAGATGATATGGTGGCAGCATTACAAGATGCTATAGGGGGAATGCATTTTGATGTTATTGGAGATGGTTTTCCTGATGAACAAAATACATTTAAAGAAGACTTTTCTGACCTGTTTCGGCAAGCTGAAGAAGAATTACATCCAGGTTGTACCAAATTTTATGTATTTACATTTATAGTGAAGTTAATGCATATTATGGTGTTAAATCGTTGGAGTAACAAGTCATTTGATATGTTACTTCAATTATTAAGGGAAGTATTTCTAGAAGGAACTAAGATTGAAAAATCACTATACGAAGTGAGACGTATGTTACGAGAACTTGGTGTATGATATGAGTCGATTGATGCATGTAAGTGAGATTGTGCACTATTTTGGAAGGAGAATAAAGATTTGGATAAATGTCATGCCTGCGCTGAGCCATGTTACAAGTTTCAAAATGTTAAGGGTAAATGTATTCATCATAAGGTCTTATGGTATTTTCCTATCACTGCAAGATTACATCGACTGTTTAAGTCTCGACCTACTGATGCTGATATGAGATGTCATAAAAAGAAGAGTCCTAACAAAGAAGGCATGTTGAAGCATCCAACGGATGGAGAGTCATGGAAACACTTTGATGAAAAGTTTCCAACATTCTCTACAGAATCTCGAAATGTTCGTTTAGGTCTTGCTACTGATGGATTTAACTCTTTTAGTAACACGAGCACCAGATACATTATGTGGCTAATGATATTGGTTCCATATAATATGCCATCATGAATGTGTATGAAGGAGAATTTCTTCATGATGTCCTTATTGATACCCGATCCACAGGTACCCAGAAAGGATATTGATGTGTATCTAAAACCTTTAACTGATGAGTTACAAGATTTGGTGGATAAAGGTGTCATGACTTATGATGTGTCAAAAAATGAAAAATTTAGAATGCATGCAGCAGTATTATGGACGATACATGATTTTCCAGCATAAGGGACAGTGTCTGGATGGAGTATGAAGGGCTATAAAGCATGTCCCGTATGTAAAGAAGACACATCTTACAACCATTGAGAAACAAGATCTCTTACATGGGGCATCAGTGATATTTACCAATACGCCATGCATGGAAGAATAATACACAAATAGATGGAAACTTCGAGCGGAGACCAACTCCAAGAAACTTTATAGGAGTTGAAATACTACAACTTTTGGATAGAGTAAGAGAGGAGAAACCAGGAAAACATCTTGACAATGTTGATACGAAAAGAAAATGTGATTCGTGTGAATTGAATTGGACAAAGAAAAGCACATATTTTGAACTTGCTTATTGGTTTGAGTTGAAAATAAGACATATCTTGGACGTGATGCACATTGAGAAAAATGTGTGTGAAAATGTGGTTGGAACAATGTTGGGTATTGAGGGTAAATCAAAAGATACTGTTAAGGCACGTATTGATTTAGAGGACTTGGGTATCCGAAAGCATTTGCATTTGCAACATCATGGTAATCAAGTTTTGAAGCCAGTAGGATGTTATTCGCTCACAATGGATGAAAAAAGAGAGTTTTGTAAGTTTATAAAATCTGTCCAATTTTCAGATGGATTTGCTGAAAATATCTCAAAGAATGTGAATGCCAAGGATGGTAAGATCATGGGTTTGAAAAGTCATGATTGTCATGTTCTATCCCAACGGCTTTTTCCAATAGGTATACGACCTTATGTCAATAAGGAGGTCAGTACTATAATTATCGAGTTAGCCATGTTCTTCCAAAAAATTTGTGCTCGGAAGCTTTCTGTTTCAGACTTAGATGCTATGCAAGATGGGATTGTACTTACATTGTGCAAATTGGAATTTTTTTTTCCTCCTGCCTTCTTTGATATCATGGTCCATTTACCGTATGAAATGAAGATGGCTGGACCAGTGCATACTCATTGGATGTATCTATTTGAAAGCTAATATCAATAGTTTTAAGATATCATGCTCACAATTATGTATGTATCCACATTAATGGTTATTTTATTTCATTTTATAGCTTTAGGAACATTAAAAAAATATGTGAAAAACAAAGCTAGTCCTGAAGGTTCAATTGCTGAGGGATATGTCAATAAGGAGGCATTGACTTACTGTTCGATGTACCATCGTGGTATTGAAACTCAATTCAATAGACCAGAACGTACTAGAGGCTATGATAAGAAAAATCACTCAACTTTGTCGGTTTTCACTCAACCAACAATGCCGTTTGGGAGCATTAAATACCTCGAGCTATCACATGATGAAAAAAATAAAGCTCATTGGTACATTCTTTATAATTGCATGGAGTTGGAACCTTACATAACGTAATGAACTTTCCATATACTAATTATATCATAATTATAGGGAGCACACTGAACTATTGCAAAATAGAGGTGTCATTAACATTGATAAAATACGTGAGAAAGAATTTTCAGGTTTGTTTAAAGAAAAAGTAAGTTTTTACCATGCCCAATTTTTTGTGTTTTTTCGTCAACTATAGTATTATGTAACCCTCTAATTGTTTTGCATGCATTTTCACAGATCAAGTCGTCATATTTATGCAAGGATCCTAATGTAAGCAAAGAGTTGTATGCACTAGCACGTGGACCTGATTACAGAATAAAATCCTATAGTGCATGTGATGTAAATGGAGTTAGGTATCGCACCAAAACACGTGATGCTGGATGTGTTACACAAAATTGTGGCATTTGGGTTGAAGGTGAATCTTGTGACTACTATGGGCTAATTGAGGAGATTCTTGAACAGAAATACATTGTTGATAAGAAGCTTGAACTTTTTATGTCCACTTGGTATGACACAAATGTAGTAGAAAAAATATACTCACAGATATTGGCTTCATGAGCATTAACGTAAGTACACATTGGTAGGAGAATGAACTTTATGTGCTAGATAAACAAGCTTGTTAAGTGTTCTACGTAGATGATTATAAAATGGGTCAAAATTGGAAACTGGTTCAAAAGTTCCATCATCGTCATGTGTTGGATGTTCCATACAACTTTGATGAAAGAGATGGTAATGACAATAATGTTGAGCATGGTGAAAGTGAAGCTTATCAAGAAAGAAGTTCTAAAGATGTTGAGATAACATTCGAATCAATGGACATTGAGCGGCTTAATCGAGAAGATGCTCAGCCAACACAAGTAATATTGCAAGACGAAGAAGTGAATGAAGCTACAATGGTGGGTAGTCTTTGTGATATGGAAAGTGAAGATGAACCATTGTTCAATAGTGAAGGCAGTGATTATTGAGACTCATTTGAATAATTGTTCATTGCATAGTCGTTTACTAAATAGCTCATTTGCCATGGTTAACATAGTTGTGACAGGGTTGGTCAAGGGATATATTTCTTTAGAAGTGAAACTCCCTCATTGTTGTAATATGTTTGACCTCTCATAATAAAATTATATTTTGCGATACATTCTAAAGTGTGATGATGTTAGGTGTTGGCTGAGATGACTTCTTATTGATTGAGATGACTTCTTGTTGATCTTCAACTACAGAAGCTGGGACCCTGAATATATAATACTGAAATTGTTAGAAGAGCTTGGTGGTCGACGTAATCCTTAAAAGTAAATTGCTTTATATTTGGTTGAATTTTAACTTAGACATGTTTTTATAATCTTAACTATTTGTCTAATTATGTTGAGGCTATCAACAACTGCTAATTTGGCTGTATTATGACTTTTCTCCACCTTTTTAGTGTACGAAGGAAGAATTAGTTGGATATATTGAATTGTTTAGGAGGATGCATTCCACATCAAAAGGATGGGATAACCAACTAGTTGAGTCTTGATATGTAAGATATATCACTTATCACACAAAGATCTTAACATTAATATTATTTACTTTTACAACCTTTTGATATTGTATGATAGAAAAAAATGGTAGAGTTACAACAATCACAAGCATAGCTACAAGATGAAGCAGTTGTCGTGGATGAAGCAGAAATATGTGCTCAAGTCCTTGGTAAGAGTGTGCTGGGACTATTCCTGGGATTGGACCTACTCTGCGCAACTCATATAGAAACGCAGTCATAGCTCTCCCTAAATTGATGCAACAATTGAAAATTCTTACCCAATGAGATAAAGAGAAGGATAAAGCTATTAGTGAGCTTACACAAAGTCTCGAACAACATATGTTACTTATCCAGAGCCTTGTTGCACGAATGGATATGAGTCAGCATCCTTCTATAGGACCAACCAATGCATCCTTCTATAGGACCAACCAATGATCCGCCTCCACCGTCGCCATCAGTCGGTGTTGCAGTACTATGATTATATTGTTGAAGTTACAATTTATATTTTCGTGGTTAAATATTAGACATTTATGATTATACTTTGACTATTAGTACTTGTTATCTATGCAGTACAATTTTCTTCTGCAGTGACTTTTTTTGTTAAATTTAGTAATTGTGCATGTTCAAAATTGAAATATTGGACAAATTATTAGCATGAACAAAAAATATTAATTATAAAAGCATTGATACATACGTAAAGCAACCACATATTGGTTGATAATATTTATTCTACAACCAAATTATGGTCACTAGAAAATAAGGAAAAAAATTATTGTCATTCACCGACCAAGATTTTAGTTGTTGATACTTACATTGTCCTTCAGCAACCAATGATTGGTCCAAGAAATGTAGCACTATTCATATACCATAGGTTGGTTGCTATTTCATTATCTTCACAAACCAATTATTGATTGTTAGTGTGAAAATATTTTGTCCTAATCTATTTATTGACCATCTATATTGGTCGCTACAAACATTCGACGACAGTAAATCAACCATGTAGCGACCAATATGTGGTCGATGGAGGTTACATGTGTAGCGACAGCTATAGTGGTCACTGAAGAGATTTACCAACGGTGATTTTGCGACCATTAATCGATCACAAATATTTGGTCGTAAACGACATCCAACAACCAAGAAATAACATTTAGTGACCAACAAGTTTGATCTCTAGATGCAGTTTTTTTTGTAGTAACAACGGGAAAGATATGAAATGCATATAGTATACTTGAAATTAGTATTGTTTTTGCTATATATAAAAAATTCTACTTTGATATTTAGTTATATAAATCATTGCACATTACGATTGAATTAACAAACAAATGAAAACAAAGCCCTTGTTAGACCCCCATTCTAGGGAAAAAAATGCATTTTATAATAGTCATTTTGGAAGAATGTGTGGCTAAAAAAAAATGAAAAAAATCTCGATTTACATGTAATATTATTTTATTAAAAAATATGCAGTTGAAAATAAGTTTTGAAAAAATGGGGTTCAAACTATGTATAAATTTACACTTTATCAAAAAGCAATCCGAGAAAATACACAATCTTTTCTAAAGACAAAATTTGCTCACATAGCGTCGGAAGGTCTTGGAGCAATTGCCTTCCAAGATATAACAATTTCGTTCCAAAGGACTTGGCACCGCTTTCTCAAAAAACAGACAACTGAACTTTGAGCTGAAAATAATAAGAAACATAGAATTTTTACAAGAAAATATTTGCAGAATTTAGGATGAAGAATTCTAAAAATTGATTATTAAACGCAAAGGAAAAAGCCCTATATATAGCCTAACAATTTCACATGACCCAACAATTTTTCAACTACATATTTCATTAACTTTTATCAAAATTTACTAAAAATCTTATTTTTATCTAAACAAAACATAGGCTAAGTGTAATATAGATTACGAAAAAGTAAGTACTTAAAAAGATGATAAAATTAACGAATTAGAGAAAGTAATTTTTACCGAAGTGAAATAGTTTCACTTCCATCCTTTGATGGATGTGTTTCCAATATAACCAATGTAATTTATGAATACATATAGATATAGCTTTGCAACATAACATCTCAATATATATTGAACCGTGCTATACGAACACCTCGGTTGACACCTTGGATGACCGAATGCACACACCTCGGGGGTCGGGCATTATTTTATTCACGCGGGACCCACGCACAATGTGAGGGTCGGTCACCCGAGGTGTCAACCATTTTGGGTAAAATGGCTTTACTCATATATATTTGTCGAGAATATATACTTGGAGTCTAGTCTTTGAGTTAAAACAAATCTCACACTACACCAAAAATGATCATTTACAACACTTAAAAGGCAACATTTGTTGATAAATGTTGCTAAAAGAGTTTTTTGGCAACATTTTAGTAAGTGAATGTTGCATTTAGTTAATGTAATTGAGTTTTGGCAACATTTTTCAAATGAATGTTGCTAATGTTACTTTTTGCAACATTTATTGACTGCTGCGAAAAGTCTACCTTTTTGCAACGTTGCAAAAAGTTTCAATAAGCCATCTTTTTGCAACGTTTATTAAACGTTGCGAAAAGTAGTAATAAACGTTGCAAAATATTTTTTTTTTACAACGTTTATTAAATGTTGCAATAAGTGAGATCTTTTATTTTTTTGCAAATTTTAAACGTCGCGAAAACTTAAAATCCAAATTAACCCAAACTTTGAGCCCTACTATCCTTCCATATCTCTCTCTCTCCCCCACAAAGAAATCTCTCACGATTTCTCTTCCTTTCATTTTGCTCTGACTCAAATTCATTTTACTCCAAACCATGAATCTTTGATTTGTAGCTCTACACTAATTTCTCCAATTTCTCAAGCTATAAATCCTATTTTTTCGAGCTCCTCTCATTCCAACTTCCAAGCTCAGCGGCTTCGCCCGTACTCTCTTGGTCTCCTGCAGCTGACGGCACTCTCATGGTTGTCGCATTGCTCGTATGATGAGGTAAGTTCCGGTTTCTTCTCAAAATGAAAGTAATGGATTTAAGGACTGTGTTTGTGTTTTCTGATTTAGGGATTTTTGGAAATCGATAGGGATTTCTAATTAGGGCTTTTAGGGATTTAGGGATTTTGATGAAACTTCATTTATTGAGAATGCAATTGTGAGTTGACTTGTTATTTACAGTCACTTCTGGAGGAGAACTGGAATGCATATGGAAGACCTGCCTTGGAGATGGCGATGCAGAAGGCAAGTGTCTAAGTTGCATTGAGTACATTAGGTTTCCTCTTAGGCATTGTTTGTGGATGAAGGAATTATGAAATGTTACATTCTCGCCTTCAGCCTCCATTTTCAGTAGCCTATTCCTATCTGTTTTTTTTTCCCAAGCAATTGAGAAGAAGGTCCAACTTGAAGAGTGGGCTGCTCCACACGTCGAAACCATGAAAACTGTAAGTCATCTTTGCATAAGCTAGGCTAAGTATGAGTGTTTTGATTTGCTCTAATTGATGTTAATGCAGAAAGCAGGGATTGTGGCATGCATTCATAGTTAAGTTGTTTACATTTTCTTTCTCTATTTAGCATATATTTTGTTTCGTTTCATAGTTAAGTTGAATTCTAAATGCAGATTTTACCAGGTAATTGTGGAACAAGAAATTAAATGCGAAGATGGGAATAGGCCTACACTTATACCTCAACCTGTTTTGTCCCTTCTGAACTGCAATCTTGGGTCTTCAGATAGGCTGGTAGTCTGATTAATGTTTCATTGGAGTTCACTTTTATGTATGTTAGATAATGACCAGTGTAGTTGTTGGAGCTTAATTGTAATTTGAGAGTGAAATATCCATATCATTTTCCTGAGCACTCTGTCCTAGCTGCAAATCTTGTTTATTTTTATGTACTACTCCATCAATGCCATAAGTTGGTAAATGGCTTCAACTATAGATCTCTCTGGCATGATGTTAGTCTGATTCCACATCATGTTACTATCTCCATCTATATCCCATTTTCTATAAAAGCTCTATCCTTCAAATTCACTTGTTTTTCACCCTGTAGGTCCACCAAATCTTACTGTGGCCACGAACCTCTTTGGCAATTCTTTTTTGTTTCTTGATAACCACATCAAACATCATTGACTTATGACTTATCGAAATATTTGCATTTTTTGTTTCTTTCTTTCTTTCATTCATTTGCTTGCATTGCTTCTAAATTTCTGATTTCATTTTTTTTGGAGTTGGGATTTTCTTTCTCAACTAGTACATTGTGTCTACCATTTCTGTTAATCTGCTGTAAATTTTTAATCTGATTATACTTCTTCAGATGTCATGCACTTGTTGAACAAACCTAGTAAGCTAATAGTTTTTAAGCAAGAAAGTTTTCCTGTTTTGTTTGGATCTCATGAGAAATCATTTTAAGTCTATGAAGAAAATTAATTTATTTGGATTTAAGCATTTTAGTGGATACGCCATTAATGTTCTTCATTTAAGATTCCAAGTCTTGTCCAAAATAGCTAAGTCTAGGTGATTTCGTGTTCTGTATGCAAGAAATTGGTGGCAAAAGTTTTTAATTTGGTTCATGCTGAAGGTAATTCTCTTTGTGTTTTTGAAGACGACTAAAATTTATTGACTCTACTTGGCATTATGTATATATCTTGGTTGATTGAAGTGGTCATTCTATGGATGGACCTGCTCATTTATTGGGGACTGCAGGGAATAAGCTTAAATTAGCTCTCTTTCATTTTGATTTTCGGCTTCATTTGATCTAGAAGACCATTTGGCCCAGCTGCTTAAACAAGGAACAATAGCTGTCAAATTTTGGGGGGGTAGAACAATGAGCAAAAACTTAAAAACTGATGAGCTTGTGTTATAAAATTCGTTAGCTTGCCTATCAAAAAAAAAAAAATTCTTTAGCTTACTTGGGTTCTCCATTATTTTCCCTTAAGTTATTTCATATTAACTTTAATTTTGGGTGTTTATTCCATGGCATAAGAATATGGACAACTAATATTTCATTATATGCCTCCATGAGTCTTGTGAGTATTTATATCAATGTAATGCAGGTGCCTCCAACTTTGAGATTTGTGATGGATGGAGAAATGCCTGATTATTTGCTTGCGAAGGATTTGATTTTGCAAGTAAGTTGAAGCACAATTGTTTTCTGAGGATCTTTTATATTTCTAAAGATGTGCCAAGGGTAATAGTACCTTTCATATATTTTTATGGCTTCTAAGATCCTCTATTTTTTTTTTCTTCACTTGATTACTTAACTTCTTTAGATCATTGGTGAAATATTTATATTTGCATCTCTGAACTGTTTGACGTGTACTTTTCATTAAAAGGGTGTGTAAGATTAGATTAATATCTCGAGCACAAAAATAGAACCAAGCTGATTGGTCATTAAAATATTAATTAGATATTTTGTTAGTGTTGCAAGGTAATAAAATTGATGTCACTTTTAAGATGTATCTTTTCAGTGAACTTTATGCAAAGCTCTGGTAGGAAATATTAAGTTCTAAATTAGATTGTTTTGGATTGGCTTGCAAAGGCACTCAAGCTACCTGATGAATTCCTTTCAATGGGTATTCCTTTTCAAACAACTTCACTTATAAGAAAATTATATATTTGTTTCTTAAACAAGTTATTTATTTGATCAGTCGTTTAAAATTACTGAATAAATGGAACTTGTGTATATGATTGGGAATTGAGTTTCAGGAAAAGGAGGTGGAGTGATACATGGCACAGCAAGTGAGGCAGTATTAGTTGTGATTTTGGCTGCTCGGGACAAAGTTCTAAGAAAGGTTGGGAAAGATGCCATTGGAAAACTTGTGGTGTATAGTTCTGATCAAACTCATTCTGCTCTACAGAAGGCCTGCCAGGTACATCAAAATCTTGTTCGAGTACTCCAGTTCTTTTGGCATTAGAACCGCTCAATCCATCGGCATATTTAGCTGTGTATTTTATGGATTGCAATACTAGTAATTGTCGAAAAAAGGGATAATAGAAGGGTCACTTTTGTGGAGCAATTTTGTTCCCTGGCCGACATTTGTTGAATTTGTAATTTCTCTGTATTTGTTGCTTCATTTACAATTTGTGGCAGATAGGAGGGATTCACCCAGAAAACTGTCGAGTGCTGAAAACGGACCCTTCCACTGAACATGCTCTAGCTCCTGAATCACTCAGTCAAGCAATTTCACAAGACATAGCTTCTGGTTTAATTCCCTTCTTCTTGTGTGCTACAGTGAGGAAACTATGAAAAAAAATAAATACAAAGAAGCTTTTCTGATTGTTGCATGGTTGTCCTGCCTGCATTTTGTGCTTGCTGCTTCATTGCACTTAACTTTTTCTATGGAAAACTGGAGTACTTTGCAATGCTTACTTTGTCAATGGAAACATTAATATTTACCTACAGTCCATTTTACCTATATGTGTATTATGAAGGGAGTACTCTCTGTTATGGTTTGGTCAACTTGAAGTAAGGAGTGCTTGAGACTCTTTTTCATGAGGTCTACGTTATTATTAATAACTTTTCTGTAGATGCACTAATCTTTTGTTTTACATTTACTCTTATACGATCAGTGACGGTTTTTCTTGTTGTCTAAATTAGATTGGTGGATGTCAAATGTCGCTATTTTTTTTCACATCCTTGATGGTGGAGCTCCTGCTCATTAGATTGATTGATAGTTATAATTACGCACTCTATAGGAGGTTTTAGGGTCTCTTTCTCTTGATTGCAAACATTTAATTTCTTGACTCTCACTTATCAGCATTTAGACAATATTAACTTTTCCTGCAATGGAAATTCAATGAAAGATATAATCTTTCAAAAGGAAGGCATACTTTTTTGGGCAGCTCGGCTTAGGAGCCTTCAAATCAGAAGAAGAAATTATCAATTCATGTTCCATTTTCTTGTTTTCAATTATGAGATCTCAGATTTATGTTGACAAACGCAGCCATCAACTTAGATAATTATTCAATTAAATATTAGGAATGTCAATGATACACGAGAAACCTTCTATTATATGGCATTCTAAGTCTTTTAGTGTCCTCCCTTGCAGGTTTGATAAGACCAAGTTCTATGTTGTTGGAGCATGGATTTTTACGGGTCTTACAGTTGCACTTTATCCAATTTCGGCTGTGAAGACCAGGATGCAGGTTGCTTCATATGATGCTATAGAAAGAAATGCATTTTCCATCATCAAAAGTCTACTAAAAACAGATGGGATTCCCGATTTATATAGAGGTTTCGGCACAGTCGTTACTGGAGCAATACCTGCTAGAATTATATTTCTCACTGCGTTAGAGACTACAAAGGATGCTAGAATTATATCTTCTCACTGCTAGATAGGTTATGTTGTAACGCATTCTAATGTTGTATTGATTCAACAACTTATAATGAAATTATCAATTTTTATGCAATTCCAAAATTTGTTCACAAAGTGTCATTTTCAATTTTGGCGGTCAATTATCATATATAATTGTAAAAAAAAAAGTCTACGACAACGTTTAAAAAACGCTGCAAAAGGGGGTCTACCGCAACGTTCGAAAAATGCTGCAAAAGGGGGTCTACGACAACGTTCGAAAAATGCTGCAAACGCTGCAAAAGGGGGTCTATCGTAACGTTCGAAAAACGCTGCAAAAGGGGATCTACCGCAATGTTTAAAAAACGCTGCAAAAGGGTTTTTCGCAATGGTGAATAAACGCTGCAAAAAGTCTTTCCTCAACGGCAACATCGACCTTTGCAACATACGATAAAATGCTGCAAAAGGTCTACCGCAACGTTTTTTGGCCGCTGCAAAAGGTTTTTTTTTTGGTGTAGTGTCAGGTGGCTCTTTCGCATTACCTCAGCGAGTCCGTCTTAACCAATATCAAGACGGTCATACACACTGGTAAATTTGTATTAGTAGGTAAAAAATCCAGCCAATATTACGGTGGTTATTTCGTGTGGAAAGTTGCTCAATAATTAACCATGTAATGCATATGCATTACATTTGCTTGAATAAGAACAAATTAAATTTGTGAGCAGATTATAAAGAACAAACCGAAATTAACCTTAGAATATGAAGAGATCATTTGCATTGAAGTAATAAAGCGTGATTTAACCAATTGAAGTTTACTTTAATTTGTTTGAATAATTTTGAGTACAAATAAGACATCTGCAGAGTTGTTTAATTAATGGCTCTAGACATTTTTTTTAATTGAGCCATAAAAATGATCAATAGGTATGGAACGTGACTAAAAACTTCTTTATTTACTCAAAGGAATCCACCACCTCCAATTCCACCACCAGATCCGCCACCAAATCCACCTCCTTCGCCGATTCCGCCACCAATACTTCCTCCTAATCCTCCAATACTACCTCCAATCCCACCACCAATTCCTCCTCCAAAACCTCTAGAACCAATCCTTATTCCTCCTCCTCCTCCTCCACCTCCGCCAATACCTCCACTGATACTTCCAAGTCCACCACCTCCACCCATGCCAAAGCCGCCACCTCCACCAATACCACCCCCTAAACCATCAAAGGAGAATTTGTCATCATTGAGAGGACTCTCTGAGCTAACAAGCTTTCTTGTAGTGGTGGTGCAAACAAGAATACCAAGAAGAACCAAGAGAACAAATTTGGAAGCCATCTCAATCTCCGAGTAAAAGATATGTCTTGACTCTTGATTGATGAGAATTTAGAAAACGAAAAAGGGATTTTATAATGCTACAAGCCTACAAGTCAATAATTATTGAAGTGAACTACTAGTAATTTTAATTCACCCCCCATCCCTTCATCTGTAAACTAGAAAATTTTGTGTTAGGAGACTCAAAGAAAATGATTTGCAAATTAAAGAAATGCATCTATTGGCTTAAGCATGCTTTCCATTAATGGTATCACAAATTTCACCAAATTAACATCTCGTTTGGATTTGATATGAATGTGATTGATGATTGTATATACCATATGTTTAGTGGGAGTAAGTATATATTCTTGGTATTGTATGTCGACGATATACTGCTTGCTGGTAATGATATAGATTTATTGCACGAAACTAAGAGATTTCTATCAAAGAATTTTGAGATGAAAGATCTTGGTGATGCCTCTTTTGTATTAGAGATTCAGATACAATGGGACCGTTCTCGGGGTATTCTTGAATTATCACAAAAGAGTTATATCGATATGGTGCTTAAGAGATTTGTGACGTAGGATTGCAAACTAGGTGATACCCCTGTTACTAAGTGAGGCGAGTTTAATCTCAATCAATGACCTTGAAGCAAAGGAGATACAGAAAACTGCCTATGCTTCAACAACTTGAAGTTTAATGGATACTCAGGTATGCACGCGTTCAGGTATAACATTCATTGTTTGAATGTTAGATAGATATTTAAGGAGTGAATTGTCTATTTAGTCACTAAACTTTCAACCATGCACGCAATGAGTCATTGAACTTTCAAAATAACGCAACTAGTCATTGAACTTTACAATTCGTAATCCCAGAAGTCACTGAACAAATGACCGTTGACAAATTAGACATAATTTTCACGTGGCAGTTGGCGAGACAACTCAATGAATTTAGCCACCTCCTCAAAATTGCTACACACGTGAAAATTCCAACTTGTCAAACAAGTTTTTTTTTTTAAAAAGTGGCAAAATCTAAGAAACCCGTGATTTTGAAGGGGTTGAATCGTGGTGGTGATTTGGGGGAGAAATTGGGGGAGTCAGGTTTGTGGGTTTGGTTTGGGGGAGAAATTGGGAGAGAGACGAGTTTATTAGATTTTGCCACTTTTTTTTTAAACATGTTTGGCAAGCTGGAATTTCCATGTATATAACAACTTTGAGGAGGTGGCTAAATTCATTGAGTTGTCTTGCTACGTCAGCTGCCACATGCAAATTCCTCCAATTTATCAATAACCATTTGCTCAGTGAATTCTGGGATGACGAATTGTAAAGTTAGTGACTAGTTGCGTTATTTTGAAAGTTCAGTGACCCCTTGCGTGGATGGCTGAAAGATCAGTGACTAAATTGGTAATTCACTCGATATTTAAGTAACCTTGGGATGGAACATTGGAAGGCAACCAACGGGTTATGCAGTATTTACTGAGAACAAAAGATTACATGCTCACATACATGATATTAGACCAATTGGAGATCATTGGTTATACTGATTCTGATTTTGCTGGATGTCAAGACAGTAGAGATCCACATAGGGCTATGTTTTCCTACTGGTTGGAGGAGCTATATCCTAGAAGAGTGCTAAGCAGACACTCATAGCTTCTTCAACCATGACAACAGAGTTTATAGCGTGTTATGATGCATCCAATTAAAGAATATGCTGTTGAATTTTGTCATCGGGGCTGCACATTTTACATGGAATTGAAAGACCACTTAAACTATTCCGTGACAATAAGGCAATAGTCTTGTATTCAAATAACAATAGGAATTCAACGAAGTCTAAATTTATAGACACCAAATTCCTAGTTGTTAAAGAAAGAGTTCAAAGTGGACAGGTTACTATAGAAAATATTGGGACAAACTCCATTATAACAAATTTATTCAATAAAGGTCTACCACCTAAGATCTTTCATGAGCACACCGCTCACATGGGTGTTGTAAATATTGATGACATGGGTATTCAAGTAATTTCAGTACACTTTAGTAATAAAATATTCAGTTCAGTTTTTTCACTCTGATTAAAGGTTTTTTTTTTTTTTTTCAATTTGATCTCATGGGGTATTAAAGAATAAAGTAGGACCAACTAAAAATAAGCATGTTTGGATCACATACATGTAATTTCTATGTTACACATCTACACTTGATTTATGTCATTTGATTGTATTGATGTATATGACCATTGTGGGTTTAGTTATGATACTTGTAACAAAGACCGCTTTGATCCTATATTAATATAATCAATGGACAAAATAGTTTGGAGATATTTTTGATTATGATAGCAAAAGTCTGGAGCTCATAAGATTATACATATTTATAATGTAACATATATGGCCAATTGAGAGATTGTTAAGAAATTATTTAATTTGCCATGTGAGCCAACATATGTAATTAATTTTGTATAAATGCTATCTTATACTTAAGCTCAAAATTAAAGTGATCTAATGAAGAATTAAATAATTAGGCTTTGAACATCTACATAAAGTGTGAGCCAGATTATGTGTAGAAATCAGATCCATTAGGGTTTGTATTTGACGATGTGTCAAATACATATGAAAACTATATATAAGATTATGTTCTTCAATTTATATGCAATTCTCATTCTTTGTGTCATCCCATCAACACAAAAATTAATAGAGAAAACATATTGAAGAGGAAGATCCAAAACCCATAATCAAGAATCAGAAATTATAATCAAGAATTAAGAAGAATGGTTGGAGCAATTAAATTGAAGAACAACAAATCAAGATTAAAGATCAAAATTCAAGATTCAAGATTGATTACTCAAGATACAAATCAATGGATTCATTAATTAATTTTCTTAATGATTTGACGTGACAATCATGACAATTCATAAAATTTTATAAATTTTAAGTTTATAAAATTCGACATAAAATACCTTCGCTTGAAAGTTGAGAGAGCGCTGAATATGCAAAATTTCCACACGTCGCACTCTTGAATGCTTATGTGACCTTCACTGCCCGTTGGTTCTTACGTGGTGGCTTTGTTGATTTGAGGGTATAACAAATCCATTTTGCTTAAAAAAAAATTATTCATCAATTAAATACCATTTTAATCATCAAATATTCAATGTATATTTTGTATGTAATATTTTATTATAAAATGAAAAAATATTTTTATTTTTAAACTGAATTGATTTTTAATTTGTTAATATTTATTTCTTAGATTTTGTCTCTTGATAAAATTAGTTATTTTAAATTACAAAATTAAAATTTCTCTGGAATAAATAATAAGATTTCTTATTAGTGTTTGAATCTCATTTTAATGAGATTAGAATTTTTGAAATAGTGATTAATGGAAGAATGTAGGGTGGAAAAATGATGAAAAGTTTTAAATTTGTGTGTAATATTATTTTATTAGGAGAATGTGTGATTGAAAGGAAGAATGAGAAAAAAATGGGTACCAAACGAGATTAGACTGGTCACAAATCTATGTTTGGCTCATTGTATAGATACTCAATTCATTTTTTATTCACACATTACAACGATATCATAGGTACTACCCACTTATTCATCGTTTGATTTTTTTTTTTTTTTTTTTTTTTTAACACTTCCCAAAACACCTTTATTTTTTTTCAAGAAATTTTGACTCTCGAGAAAAAATTTCGAAGTTGACCATAAAAAAGGTTAGGTTTCTGAGTGCTGCATGTATTTTTCTAGGACTAATTGGAGGATTTTATGAAAAGTAGCCATTTTTGTTGCTCGACGTGTGAGTTTCTTGGTTCACGTAGTCATGGTGTAACGTTCATAATTTCTAACATTCGCATTTAATTGAAATTTTTTGTGTATGATGTATTTGTTGCAGTTGAGTAATGGCCATTAGATATTGGTCTATTGAATACCGATGTTTCTGCAAGGAGATTGAGAGCACCAATTTCCCTCTAAAAATTGTGCACGGTAAATACAAAATTATATTATAATTTTACCGAAATCCATTAAATTTTTAATATTTATTAAAATATTACAGACAAAATCATTTATGAAATTCATGAGAATTCTTAAATATTTAGAAGTCCAATAAAATTTGAGTCCAGGACGCTCCCCATAATTTGAAAATAAGCAAAATATCGTTCAAATCAAATTGTTTTCTTTTGTTAAATACGGAATTAAATATTATGATACAAAATGCTAGTGTATTAATTCTTACCACTTGCATCGAGATTAGTCTCACTGCTGGAATCAGGGGCGGAGCCAGACTGTCTGACTAGGGGGGGCCTAGAGGTGAAGGGGTGGGAGGCCACGGGGGTTCCCCCGAATTTTTTTTTTTTTTAATACGTTATTAATTCATTATTTGTATACGTCATTTCCAACCTAAGAACACATTTACGACATTCTCCACGGAAATATTTTATTATCAATACATTTTAGCAAAATCCACTTTAGGTAAAGGAGAAACAAATTACTACATAGTTTTATGTCCATTTCGAGTGGTGATATAACTAAGAATAAATCAAATTGGAGTTGACTAAGGACAATTGAAGACCATCTCTTTTTCTTCAATTTTAGAAATGGAAAGTCTTTCTTCTCCTTTATTAAAAAAAAAAATCCCAAAGTTCAGTGTGGGCTTGTGCCCACACTGGGCCATACGTGGCTCCGCCACAGGCTGGAATTGACAATTGAGTCTTCAATCTAAGTAATAGTGAAAGTACTGATTTGGTGTTTTATTCAGCTCTGTAATTTTTCAAATTTCGCCGCTGCGGCTTCCCTCCCCACCACCATCGCAGCTTGAATCTGCATAAACTTTATACATAAACTGTTTTATGTCTCAATGCAAGCATTAAAACGAATAATAACTATCTGTTATTGTAGGATTTGCAGTTGCAAGGAAAATGCTCATTAGAGAATTCCAGGTTCCAGCAGTAGCCACCTTTGAAAACAAACATGAAAAATATCCTCAGAGCAATTTTCTGGTATTTTTAAGCTATTCAAGATTATGCATTTTCTGAATTTTCTATGCCTATGTCAACGTAAGTGAGGCTACAAGCTTTTCAGGGATGAGTGAGATGGAGGATTTTGGGAGAGTTCCAATCCCCTACGAATTGGAAACATGCTAGAACTATCTGGGTAAGGGGCAATGACGGGGGATGACAACATTTTGGTTTGGATCAACGGAAGAAGATGGATTGAAGATGCCGTGTTACTGATATCCTTATAGATAAAACGTACTGTTCTTTATAAGGTCCATACAATAGTACTTGGCCTTATTAACCCTTACAAACTCTCGGATATTCAAGTATCCAAACCGCCGAAACAAGTTACGGGTTCAACTGGTTTTGGTTAATGATTCGGTTTAATAACTGGGATTTCTTGGTCTACAATTTTGTTCAGTTTGAAGCACTATCGGGATCAGTATGATTCGGTTTAATATCTGGGATTTTCTTGGTTTACAACTTAGTTAAGTTTGAAGCAATTCGGGACCAGTTTTATAGCCTATTTCCAATTTTCTTAGTCGAACTAGAAGATTTGGAAGGAAGAAATGCAGGATGAGACAAGCAAAGAGGGTTATTAATCAACCAAATGAAGCTTGCATTAATACGTTTGAATAAATTTGATTACAAAATCTAAACATCTACAATCAAGGAGTTCATTCTGGTTTAGCGGTGAAAATAATCACTAGGTATGGAATGGAAATGCAGAGGGCTGATGCTTCTTTAATCAGGCAATGGATTCCACCACGGCTGCACCTCCTATTCCACCATATCCTGCACCAAATCCAAATCCACTACCAGACCCTCCACCCAATCCGCCACCACCTCCGCCTCCGCCTCCACCACCTCCGCCTCCTCCTTGAGCACCACTTCCAAACCCCGCACCGAATCCTTCTCCGAAACCAGAACCACCCCCTGTTCCTCCACCTCCACCACCACCTCCGCCTCCGCCTCCGCCGACACCACCTCCAAAATTCCGGTCAAATAAGAATTTTGCATCATTGAAAGAATCGTCTGTGCCAACTAGCTTTCTCGCGGTGGTGGTGCAAATAAGAACACCAAGAAGAACCAAGAGAAAAAATTTGGAAGTCATCTCAATTTGCAAGTAAAAGATAGCTCTTGTTTGATGAGAATTTAGGACGCCAAAAAGGGAATATATAAGGCCATAGTATCAGTTATCTGCATTGAAGTTTAATGCTTGAATTAATATGTGAGTTAGTGAGGATCTCATTAACTTGACGGTTATTACATTAGTACATTATTAGATTGATTAGTGAATTGGTGAATGTTTATATTCCCGAGTGGTTTATAAACATTTTTTTTCTCTTTCCTGCCATAGTTCATCGTGCATCCATATTATTTATGCAAATTATTGTAGAGAGATGACGGTTAGTGTTGTCCGACAACTTGAAGTAATACCGACTCATGGAGACATCTAAAAGTAAAAAAATGCGAGAAGTATGATTTTATTTGATGGGTGTTCTTCCACTTCAAATAAAAAATTCATATTAAAGTGTTGTCATCTATATTTTTAAAGCAGCTCAAGCACTAACCCACAAAACTAAAAGGTCAAGAATTGAATATATCACAAAATTTTGAGGTAAAAAAAAAAAAAAAAAAAAAAACTAAACAGCTATATTTAATTAATTTTTATTATGTTCACTTGTAATATTAATAGAAAAATGAGGCAAAAGTTTCAGTAAATGGGAAATTGTTTAAATATTTATTTAGCATTTAGTATGTTATTAAAATTAAAACAAAATTAAATGAGAAAGAGAGAGTAAACTGTAATTTTAAAAGAAGCCAAATTCTATAAATTATTTTTTAAGCACTTTAGATTTTTTTTTCCCTTCGTGTTCTTGCATAACAATAGAAAATTATTTTCTAAGTAATAGTGAAAGTACTGTTTTGGTATTTTATTCGGCTATGTAATTTTTCGAATTTCACCGCTGCGGCTTCCCTCCCCACCACCATCGCAGCTTGAATCTGCCATAAACTTTATACATAAACCGTTTAATGACTCAGTGCAAGTATTAAAACGAATAATAACTATCTGTTATTGTAGGATTTGCAGTTGCAAGGAAAACGCTCGTTAGAGAATTCCAGATTCCAGCAGTAGCCACCTTTGAAAACAAACATGAAAAATATCCTCAGAGCAATTTTCTGGTATTTATAAGCTATTCAAGATTATGCATTTTCTGAACTTTCTATGCCCTTGTCAACGTAACTGAGGCTACAAGCTTTTCAGGGATGAGTGAGATGGAGGATTTTGGGAGAGTTCCAATCCCCTAAGAATTGGAAACATGCTAGAACTATCTGGGTAAGGGGCAATGATGGGGGATGACAACATTTTGGTTTGGATCAACGGAAGAAGATGGATTGAAGATGCCGTGTTACTGATATCCTTATAGATAAAACGTACTGTTCTTTATAAGGTCCATACAATAGTAATTGGCCTGATTAACCCTTACAAACTCTCGGATATTCAAGTATCCAAACCGCCGAAACAAGTTACGGGTTCAACTGGTTTTGGTTAATGATTCGGTTTAATAACTTGGATTTCTTGGTCTACAATTTTGTTCAGTTTGAAGCACTATCGGGATCAGTATGATTCGGTTTAATATCCTGGGATTTTCTTGGTTTACAGCTTAGTGCAGTTTGAAGCAATTGGGGATCAGTTTTATAGCCTATTTCCAATTTTCTTAGTCGAACAAATCTCTGTCGAGTCCTGTATTATCAACACGGGCTTTCATAGTTCCGATGTAAGTTTTCGTCTTCACTCGATCGACACTACCAAGACTTATAAAATCTTCGAAAAACATTTCCTTTTTTCCATAAAACTCATGTAAAAATTTGGTTGAATGCACGACTGATTTACAAAGAAAGTCGGGCAAAATGTTTGAAGACGACAAATTTGTACCTCCTTATAATTTACTTCCAAAATGTACAAAATTCTTTTACATTATTTACATATTTAATCAAGTGCTGGGTAGCTATAATTTTCATCTATTTTCCTACTTCGCAAAAAAATATTTGTGCATGATTCGATTTGAGGGTATCAACTTTTAGAGTTTAACTCAATTTTATTTTTTTTTTAAAAAATTAGGTCTGACACGAGGTCGTATAACTAAGATAACGTGTTTTATTTCCGTTTTATAGTTGCTTGTTGATTATAAACACTCAAATATGTTTTTTTTCTTAATACGAACGCTATTTTATTTGTGTCCAAGCACTAAGAAAGAATGAATACATATCGTTCGACACACCAAAAATCTTTCGTGGCACTATCAAACTCGATACCAAATTGAGTGTGTCAATGTCGACTCTGAATTGAGCATCGAAGTCCAGTTGGATATGACTTGTTAATTTGGGAGTAAGCATTGACCATCTTATTCACTTATAAATTATGGTATTAATGTTCTCCAATAAATTGTTCACTTTAAAAATATTATAATTTACATTACTCAAGTGTGCACTTTTATATACTTTTTATATATGTGACAAAATTATAAGGATTACGCTGCTTGTACATGTAAATAATATGCAAGAGATACATAAAAAGATGTGGAAGGAAAAAAATGGAAGAAAAAAATGACTGTATTTTAAACTAGAAAAGGTAGAGTGTCGTGTGGCATTATGTAATCCGTTATATAAATATTTATGTATATGTAGCAAGATTCAAATTATAATAATAAACCAAATTTAACCTTACAACATAAGAAGATTTGGATGGAAGAAATGCAGGATGAGATAAGCGAAGAGGGTTATTAATCAACCAAATGAAGCTTGCATTAATACGTTTGAATAAATTTGATTACAAAATCTAAACATCTACAATCAAGGAGTTCATTCTGGTTTAGCGGTGAAAATAATCACTAGGTATGGAATGGAAATGCAGAGGGCTGATGCTTCTTTAATCAGGCAATGGATTCCACCACGGCTGCACCTCCTATTCCACCACCATATCCTGCACCAAATCCAAATCCACTACCAGATCCTCCACCCAATCCGCCACCACCTCCGCCTCCCCCGCCTCCTCCTCCTCCTTGAGCACCACTTCCAAACCCAGCACCGAATCCTTCTCCGAAACCAGAACCACCCCCTGTTCCTCCACCACCGCCTCCGCCGCCTCCTCCTCCTCCTTGAGCACCACTTCCAAACCCAGCACCAAATCCTTCTCCGAAACCAGAACCACCCCCTGTTCCCCCACCACCACCTCCGCCTCCGCCGCCGCCACCTCCTAAATTCCCGTGATCAAATAAGAATTTTGCATCATTGAAAGAATCGTCTGTGCCAACTAGCTTTCTCGCGGTGGTGGTGCAAACAAGAACACCGAGAAGAACCAAGAGAACAAATTTGGATGTCATCTCAATTTGCAAATAAAAGATAGCTCTTGTTTGATGAGAATTTAGGACGCCAAAAAGGGATTATATAATGCCATAATATCAGTTATCTGCATTGAAGTTTAATGCTTGAATTAATATGTGAGTTAGTGAGGATCCCATTAACTTGACGGTTATTACATTAGTACATTATTAGATTGATTATTGCATTGGTGAATGTTTATATTCCCTAGTGGTTTATAAACATTTTTTTTTTCTCTTTCCTGCCATAGTTCATCGTGCATCCATATTATTTATGCAAATTACTGTAGAGAGATGACGATTAGTGTTGTTGGACAACTTGAAGTAATACCGACTCTCGGAGACATCTAAAAGTAAATGCGAGAGGTATGATTTTACTTGATGGGTGTTCTTCCACTTCAATTAAAAAATTTCATATTAAAGTGTTGTCATCTATATTTTTAAAGCAGCTCAAGCACTAACCCACAAAACTAAAAGGTCAAGAATTGAATGGTCGAATCGAATTAATATTATAAATAAATATATCACAAAATTTTGAGGTAAAAAAAAAAAACTAAACAGCTATATTTAATTAATTTTTATTATGTTCACTTGTATTAGTTAGTTTAGTTGGTTAGTTGGTTAGTGATTTCATCTATAAATAGACTCTGTGTAAATTGTATTTCTTAAGTTGAATGGATTAATTCTTCTTCCCTGCTGCAATAGCAGGTTTCAATTTCTTCTTCCTTTTTCCAATTTCGTTTATGTTCACAATTTATAATATGGTATCAGAGCCAGGTTTCCGTTCCAGCTGCTCTTTTCTTCTTTGATAAAGCTTCTTTGCATCTCCATGGCAGAAGCTGAATTTCAAATTCAATTAGATCAGTTTTCTTGGATTCCTTCAAGGTGTTTGACAAAAGTTCCCACTGGCGGGTTTCTTTCAAATACGTCTTTGATTCCATAGAATCAGAATTTTTTGCTTGAACAATCAAGCAATTCCTTATCAATGAGTTATTCCGCCATTGATGATGTTTTCATGGAATTTATTCCGATTCCATTGTCTATTTTTTCTCTCCTCTTATGGATGTTAATTCATGGTTTCAAACCCATGCCAAATCTGAAGATAACTTTGGCTTCAGATCATCTGCCCCTTTGTCTGCCATTGGGAATGACCTCAAGGATAGGTTTCAATACGAACAAAATGGTAGTTCAGATTCAGATTTTCCTGTCTTCAGTTTTCCCTTTCAGATTCAGTTTCAACCTCATGGAATACTCCAAAGGAATCAACAGCTCTTTCCCAGCAATTTGTGCTGGATTTTGCAGTTGATGCTCAAGGGAGTAAAAATTATGGTCTCACTGAAGCTGTTGTCTCAGACCATTCTTCTAGCATGCCATGCTCTTCATCCAGTAATTGCATATCACAAGCAAACGTGATGAAAGAGCACCTAGACCCAGCTCAACAGATTTTATAATGTAGACGTGATTCAGATTTTTCCTTTCTTAATATGTGGAAGTATTCAGCAGAAGAGGCCAACATCTTCTCCTCTTTATCATATCACAGAATCCGCAGATATCTTCTTCCAATACTTGCATCTCTGTTCTTTTTTCCAAGATCAAGACGTTCCATCTTGAAGGGGGAGTGTTAGAATATGCAAGCACGCAGATCATGATCTACCTGAAAATTGATCCTGCTCGTCTACTGGTTCATGCATCCAACGGTTCCAGATGTAGTGTTAGTTAGTTAGTTTAGTTGGTTAGTTGGTTAGTGATTTCATCTATAAATAGACTCTGTGTAAATTGTATTTCTTAAGTTGAATGGATTAATTCTTCTTCCCTGCTGCAATAGCAGGTTTCAATTTCTTCTTCCTTTTTCCAATTTCGTTTATGTTCACAATTTCTAATAGTAATATTAATAGAAAAATGAGGCAAAAGTTTCAGTAAATGGGAAATTGTTTAAATATTTATTTAGCATTTAGTATGTTATTAAAATTAAAACAAAATTAAATGAGAAAGAGAGAGTAAACTGTAATTTTAAAAGAAGCCAAATTCTATAAATTATTTATTATGCACTTTAGATTTTTTTTTTTCCCCTTCGTGTTCTTGCATGACAATAGCAAATTATTTTCCAAGTAATAGTGAAAGTGCTGTTTTGGTGTTTTATTCAGCTATGTAATTTTTCAAATTTCACCGCTGCGGCTTCCCTCCCCACCACCATCGGAGCTTGAATCTGCCACAAACTTTATACATAAAACTGTTTCACGACTCAATGCAAGTATTAAAACGAATAATAACTATCTGTTATTGTAGGATTTGCAGTTGCAAGGAAAATGCTCATTAGAGAATTCCAGATTCCAGCAGTAGCCACCTTTGAAAACAAACATGAAAAATATCCTCAGAGCAATTTTCTGGTATTTTTAAGCTACTCAAGATTATGCATTTTCTGAATTTTCTATCCCTTTGTCAACGTAACTGAGGCTACAAGCTTTTCAGGGATGAGTGAGATGGAGGATTTTGGGAGAGTTCCAATCCCCTACGAATTGGAAACATGCTAGAACTATCTGGGTAAGGGGCAATGACGGGGGATGACAACATTTTGGTTTGGATCAACGGAAGAAGATGGATTGAAGATGCCGTGTTACTGATATCCTTATAGATAAAACGTACTGTTCTTTATAAGGTCCATACAATAGTACTTGGCCTGATTAACCCTTACAAACTCTCGGATATTCAAGTATCCAAACCGCCGAAACAAGTTACGGGTTCAACTGGTTTTGGTTAATGATTCGGTTTAATAACTGGGATTTCTTGGTCTACAATTTTGTTCAGTTTGAAGCACTATCGGGATCAGTATGATTCGGTTTAATATCCTGGGATTTTCTTGGTTTACAACTTAGTGCAGTTTGAAGCAATTGGGGATCAGTTTTAGAGCCTATTTCCAATTTTCATAGTCAAACTAATCTCTGTCGAGTCCTGTATTATCAACACGGGTTTTCATAGTTCCTATGTAAGTTTTCGTCTTCGCTCGATCTAAACTCCCAAGACTTATAAAATCTTCGAAAAACCTTTCCTTTTTTCCATAAAACTCATGTCAAAATTTGGTTGAATGCACGACTGATTTACAAAGAAAGTCGTGCAAAATGTTTGAAGACGACAAATTTGTACTTCTTGATAATTTACTTCCAAAGTGTACAAAATTCTTTTGCATTATTTACGTATTTAATCAAGTGCTAGGTAGCTATAATTTTCATCTATTTTCCTACTTCGCAAAAAAATATGCGTGCACAATTCGATTTGAGGGTATCAACTTTTAGAGTTTGACTCAATTTTGTTTTTGAAAAAAAAAAAAAAAAAAATTAGGTCTGATACGAGGTCGTATAAATAAGAACACGTGTTTTATTTCCGTTTTATAGTTGCTTGTTGATTATAAACGCTCAAATATGTTTTTTTTTCTTAATACGAGCGCTATTTTATTTGCGTCCAAGCACTAAGAAAGAATGAATACATATCATTCGACACACCAAAAATCTTTCGTGGCACTATCAAACTCGACACAAAATTGAGTGTGTCAAAGTCGACTCTGAATTGAGAATCGAAGTCAAGTAGGATATGACTTGTTAATTTGGGACTAAGCATTGGACAAGATTATTCACTTATAAATTATGGTATTAAAGTTCTCCAATAAATTTTTCACTTTAAAAATATTATATTTTACATTACTAAAGTGTGCACTTTTACTTACTTTTTATATATGTGACAAAATTATAAGGATTATGCTGTTTGTACATGTAAATGATACACAAGAGATAACATAAAATGATGTGGAAGGAAAAAAATGGAAGAAAAAAATGACAGTGTTTTAAACTAGCAAAAGGTAGAGTGCCTATGTAATCCGTTATATAAATATTTACGTAAATGTAGCAAGATTCAAATTATAATAATAAACCAAATTTAACCTTACAACATAAGAAGATTTGGATGGAAGAAATGCAGGATGAGACAAGCAAAGAGGGTTATTAATCAACCAAATGAAGCTTGCATTAATACGTTTGAATAAATTTGATTACAAAATCAAAACATCTACAATCAAGTAGTTCATTCTGGTTTAGCCGTGAAAATAATCACTAGGTATGGAATGGAAATGCAGAGGGCTGATGCTTCTTTAATCAGGCAATGGATTCCACCACGGCTGCACCTCCTATTCCACCACCATATCCTGCACCAAATCCAAATCCACTACCAGATCCTCCACCCAATCTGCCACCACCTCCGCCTCCCCCGCCTCCTCCTCCTCCTTGAGCACCACTTCCAAACCCAGCACCGAATCCTTCTCCGAAACCAGAACCACCCCCTGTTCCTCCACCACCGCCTCCGCCGCCTCCTCCTCCTCCTTGAGCACCACTTCCAAACCCAGCACCAAATCCTTCTCCGAAACCAGAACCACCCCCTGTTCCTCCACCACCACCTCCGCCTCCGCCGCCGCCGCCCCCTCCTAAATTCCCGTGATCAAATAAAAATTTTGCATCATTGAAAGAATCGTCTGTGCCAACTAGCTTTCTCGCGGTGGTGGTGCAAACAAGAACACCGAGAAGAACCAAGAGAACAAATTTGGATGTCATCTCAATTTGCAAATAAAAGATAGCTCTTGTTTGATGAGAATTTAGGACGCCAAAAAGGGATTATATAATGCCATAATATCAGTTATCTGCATTGAAGTTTAATGCTTGAATTAATATGTGAGTTAGTGAGGATCCCATTAACTTGACGGTTATTACATTAGTACATTATTAGATTGATTATTGCATTGGTGAATGTTTATATTCCCTAGTGGTTTGTAAACATTTTTTTTTCTCTTTCCTGCCATAGTTCATCGTGCATCCATATTATTTATGCAAATTACTGTAGAGAGATGACGATTAGTGTTGTCGGACAACTTGAAGTAATACCGACTCTCGGAGACATCTAAAAGTAAATGCGAGAAGTATGATTTTACTTGATGGGTGTTCTTCCACTTCAATTAAAAAATTTCATATTAAAGTGTTGTCATCTATATTTTTAAAGCAGCTCAAGCACTAACCCACAAAACTAAAAGGTCAAGAATTGAATGGTCGAATCGAATTAATATTATAAATAAATATATCACAAAATTTTGAGGTGGAAAAAAAAAACTAAACAGCTATATTTAATTAATTTTTATTATGTTCACTTGTAATATTAATAGAAAAATGAGGCAAAAGTTTCAGTAAATGGGAAATTGTTTAAATATTTATTTAGCATTTAGTATGTTATTAAAATTAAAACAAAATTAAATGAGAAAGAGAGAGTAAACTGTAATTTTAAAAGAAGCCAAATTCTATAAATTATTTATTATGCACTTTAGATTTTTTTTTTTCCCCTTCGTGTTCTTGCATGACAATAGCAAATTATTTTCCAAGTAATAGTGAAAGTGCTGTTTTGGTGTTTTATTCAGCTATGTAATTTTTCAAATTTCACCGCTGCGGCTTCCCTCCCCACCACCATCGGAGCTTGAATCTGCCACAAACTTTATACATAAAACTGTTTCACGACTCAGTGCAAGTATTAAAACGAATAATAACTATCTGTTATTGTAGGATTTGCAGTTGCAAGGAAAATGCTCATTAGAGAATTCCAGATTCCAGCAGTAGCCACCTTTGAAAACAAACATGAAAAATATCCTCAGAGCAATTTTCTGGTATTTTTAAGCTATTCAAGATTATGCATTTTCTGAATTTTCTATGCCTTTGTCAACGTAACTGAGGCTACAAGCTTTTCAGGGATGAGTGAGATGGAGGATTTTGGGAGAGTTCCAATCCCCTACGAATTGGAAACATGCTAGAACTATCTGGGTAAGGGGCAATGACGGGGGATGACAACATTTTGGTTTGGATCAACGGAAGAAGATGGATTGAAGATGCCGTGTTACTGATATCCTTATAGATAAAACGTACTGTTCTTTATAAGGTCCATACAATAGTACTTGGCCTGATTAACCCTTACAAACTCTCGGATATTCAAGTATCCAAACCGCCGAAACAAGTTACGGGTTCAACTGGTTTTGGTTAATGATTCGGTTTAATAACTGGGATTTCTTGGTCTACAATTTTGTTCAGTTTGAAGCACTATCGGGATCAGTATGATTCGGTTTAATATCCTGGGATTTTCTTGGTTTACAACTTAGTGCAGTTTGAAGCAATTGGGGATCAGTTTTAGAGCCTATTTCCAATTTTCATAGTCAAACTAATCTCTGTCGAGTCCTGTATTATCAACACGGGTTTTCATAGTTCCGATGTAAGTTTTCGTCTTCGCTCGATCTAAACTCCCAAGACTTATAAAATCTTCGAAAAACCTTTCCTTTTTTCCATAAAACTCATGTCAAAATTTGGTTGAATGCACGACTGATTTACAAAGAAAGTCGTGCAAAATGTTTGAAGACGACAAATTTGTACTTCTTGATAATTTACTTCCAAAGTGTTCAAAATTCTTTTGCATTATTTACGTATTTAATCAAGTGCTGGGTAGCTATAATTTTCATCTGTTTTCCTACTTCGCAAAAAAATATGTGTGCACAATTCTATTTGAGGGTATCAACTTTTAGAGTTTGACTCAATTTTTTTTTTTGAAAAAAAAAAAAAAAAAAAATAGGTCAGACACGAGGTCGTATAAATAAGAACACGTGTTTTATTTCCGTTTTATAATTGCTTGTTGATTATAAACGCTCAAATATGTTATTTTTCTTAATACGAGCGCTATTTTATTTGTGTCTAAGAACTAAGAAAGAATGAATACAAATCATTCGACACCCCAAAAATCTTTCGTGGCACTATCGAACTCGTCACCAAATTGAGTGTGTCAAAGTCGACCCTGAATTGAGAATCGAAGTCAAGTTGGATATGACTTGTTAATTTGGGACTAAGCATTGGACAATATTATTCACTTATAAATTATGGTATTAACGTTCTCCAATAAATTTTTCACTTTAAAAATATTATATTTTACATTACTAAAGTGTGCACTTTTACTTACTTTTTATATATGTGACAAAATTATAAGGATTATGCTGCTTGTACATGTAAATGATACACAAGAGGTTATATAAAATGATGTGGAAGGAAAAAATGACTGTGTTTTAAACTAGCAAAAGGTAGAATGCCTATGTAATCCGTTATATAAATATTTATGTATATGTAGCAAGATTCAAATTATAATAATAAACCAAATTTAACCTTACAACATAAGAACATTTGGACGGAAGAAATGCAGGATGAGATAAGCGAAGATGGTTATTAATCAACCAAATGAAGCTTGCATTAATACGTTTGAATAAATTTGATTACAAAATCTAAACATCTACAATCAAGGAGTTCATTCTGGTTTAGCGGTGAAAATAATCACTGGGTATGGAATGGAAATGCAGAGGGCTGATGCTTCTTTAATCAGGCAATGGATTCCACCACGGTTGCACCTCCTATTCCACCACCATATCCTGCACCAAATCCAAATCCACTACCAGATCCTCCACCCAATCCGCCACCACCGCCTCCGCCTCCACCACCTCCTCCTTGAGCACCACTTCCAAACCCAGCACCGAATCCTTCTCCGAAACCAGAACCACCCCCTGTTCCTCCACCACCGCCTCCGCCGCCTCCTCCTCCTCCTTGAGCACCACTTCCAAACCCAGCACCAAATCCTTCTCCGAAACCAGAACCACCCCCAGTTCCTCCTCCACCACCTCCGCCTCCGCCGCCGCCCCCTCCTAAATTCCCGTGATCAAATAAAAATTTTGCATCATTGAAAGAATCGTCTGTGCCAACTAGCTTTCTCGCGGTGGTGGTGCAAACAAGAACACCGAGAAGAACCAAGAGAACAAATTTGGATGTCATCTCAATTTGCAAATAAAAGATAGCTCTTGTTTGATGAGAATTTAGGACGCCAAAAAGGGATTATATAATGCCATAATATCAGTTATCTGCATTGAAGTTTAATGCTTGAATTAATATGTGAGTTAGTGAGGATCCCATTAACTTGACGGTTATTACATTAGTACATTATTAGATTGATTATTGCATTGGTGAATGTTTATATTCCCTAGTGGTTTGTAAACATTTTTTTTTTTCTCTTTCCTGCCATAGTTCATCGTGCATCCATATTATTTATGCAAATTACTGTAGAGAGATGACGATTAGTGTTGTCGGACAACTTGAAGTAATACCGACTCTCGGAGACATCTAAAAGTAAATGCGAGAGGTATGATTTTACTTGATGGGTGTTCTTCCACTTCAATTAAAAAATTTCATATTAAAGTGTTGTCATCTATATTTTTAAAGCAGCTCAAGCACTAACCCACAAAACTAAAAGGTCAAGAATTGAATGGTCGAATCGAATTAATATTATAAATAAATATATCACAAAATTTTGAGGTAAAAAAAAAAAAACTAAACAGCTATATTTAATTAATTTTTATTATGTTCACTTGTAATATTAATAGAAAAATGAGGCAAAAGTTTCAGTAAATGGGAAATTGTTTAAATATTTATTTAGCATTTAGTATGTTATTAAAATTAAAACAAAATTAAATGAGAAAGAGAGAGTAAACTGTAATTTTAAAAGAAGCCAAATTCTATAAATTATTTATTATGCACTTTAGATTTTTTTTTTTCCCCTTCGTGTTCTTGCATGACAATAGCAAATTATTTTCCAAGTAATAGTGAAAGTGCTGTTTTGGTGTTTTATTCAGCTATGTAATTTTTCAAATTTCACCGCTGCGGCTTCCCTCCCCACCACCATCGGAGCTTGAATCTGCCACAAACTTTATACATAAAACTGTTTCACGACTCAATGCAAGTATTAAAACGAATAATAACTATCTGTTATTGTAGGATTTGCAGTTGCAAGGAAAACGCTCATTAGAGAATTCCAGATTCCAGCAGTAGCCACCTTTGAAAACAAACATGAAAAATATCCTCAGAGCAATTTTCTGGTATTTTTAAGCTATTCAAGATTATGCATTTTCTGAACTTTCTATGTCTTTGTCAACGTAACTGAGGCTACAAGCTTTTCAGGGATGAGTGAGATGGAGGATTTTGGGAGAGTTCCAATCCCCTACGAATTGGAAACATGCTAGAACTATCTGGGTAAGGGGCAATGACGAGGGATGACAACATTTTGGTTTGGATCAACGGAAGAAGATGGATTGAAGATGCCGTGTTACTGATATCCTTATAGATAAAACGTACTGTTCTTTATAAGGTCCATACAATAGTACTTGGCCTGATTAACCCTTACAAACTCTCGGATATTCAAGTATCCAAACCGCCGAAACAAGTTACGGGTTCAACTGGTTTTGGTTAATGATTCGGTTTAATAACTGGGATTTCTTGGTCTACAATTTTGTTCAGTTTGAAGCACTATCGGGATCAGTATGATTCGGTTTAATATCCTGGGATTTTCTTGGTTTACAACTTAGTGCAGTTTGAAGCAATTGGGGATCAGTTTTAGAGCCTATTTCCAATTTTCATAGTCAAACTAATCTCTGTCGAGTCCTGTATTATCAACACGGGTTTTCATAGTTCCAATGTAAGTTTTCGTCTTCGCTCGATCTAAACTCCCAAGACTTACAAAATCTTCGAAAAACCTTTCCTTTTTTCCATAAAACTCATGTCAAAATTTGGTTGAATGCACGACTGATTTACAAAGAAAGTCGTGCAAAATGTTTGAAGACGACAAATTTGTACTTCTTGATAATTTACTTCCAAAGTGTTCAAAATTCTTTTGCATTATTTACGTATTTAATCAAGTGCTGGGTAGCTATAATTTTCTTCTGTTTTCCTACTTCGCAAAAAAATATGTGTGCACAATTCTATTTGAGGGTATCAACTTTTAGAGTTTGACTCAATTTTTTTTTTTGAAAAAAAAAAAAAAAAAAAATAGGTCAGACACGAGGTCGTATAAATAAGAACACGTGTTTTATTTCCGTTTTATAATTGCTTGTTGATTATAAACGCTCAAATATGTTATTTTTCTTAATACGAGCGCTATTTTATTTGTGTCTAAGAACTAAGAAAGAATGAATACAAATCATTCGACACCCCAAAAATCTTTCGTGGCACTATCGAACTCGTCACCAAATTGAGTGTGTCAAAGTCGACCCTGAATTGAGAATCGAAGTCAAGTTGGATATGACTTGTTAATTTGGGACTAAGCATTGGACAAGATTATTCACTTATAAATTATGGTATTAACGTTCTCCAATAAATTTTTCACTTTAAAAATATTATATTTTACATTACTAAAGTGTGCACTTTTACTTACTTTTTATATATGTGACAAAATTATAAGGATTATTCCGTTTGTACATGTAAATGATACACAAGAGATAACATAAAATGATGTGGAAGGAAAAAAATGGAAGAAAAAAATGACTGTGTTTTAAACTAGCAAAAGGTAGAGTGCCTATGTAATCCGTTATATAAATATTTATGTATATGTAGCAAGATTCAAATTATAATAATAAACAAAATTTAACCTTACTACATAAGAAGATTTGGATGGAAGAAATGCAGGATGAGATAAGCAAAGAGGGTTATTAATCAACCAAATGAAGCTTGCATTAATACGTTTGAATAAATTTGATTACAAAATCAAAACATCTACAATCAAGTAGTTCATTCTGGTTTAGCCGTGAAAATAATCACTAGGTATGGAATGGAAATGCAGAGGACTGAAGCTTCTTTAATCATGCAATGGATTCCTCCACGGCTGCACCTCCTATTCCACCACCATATCCTGCACCAAATCCAAATCCACTACCAGACCCTCCACCCAATCCGCCACCACCGCCACCTCCTCCACCACCTCCGCCTCCTCCTTGAGCACCACTTCCAAACCCCGCACCGAATCCTTCTCCGAAACCAGAACCACCCCCTGTTCCTCCACCTCCACCACCGCCTCCTCCTCCTCCTCCTTGAACACCACTTCCAAACCCAGCACCAAATCCTTCTCCGAAACCAGAACCATCCCCTGTTCCTCCACCTCCACCACCACCTCCGCCGCCGCCACCTCCTAAATTCCCGTGATCAAATAAAAATTTTGCATCATTGAAAGAATCGTCTGTGCCAACTAGCTTTCTCGCGGTGGTGGTGCAAATAAGAACACCGAGAAGAACCAAGAGAACAAATTTGGAACTCATCTCAATTTGCAAGTAAAAGATAGCTCTTGTTTGATGAGAATTTAGGACGCCAAAAAGGGATTATATAATGCCATAATATCAGTTATCTGCATTGAAGTTTAATGCTGGAAGTAATTTGTGAGTTAGTGAGGATCTCATTAACTTGACGGTTATTTATTAGATTCATTAGTGCATTGGTGAATGTTCATATTCCCTAGTGGTTTACAAACATTTTCTTTTTCTTTTTCCTGCCATAGTTCATCGTGCATCCATATTACTTATGCAAATTATTGTACAGAGATGGCGGTTAGTGTTGTCCGACAACATGAAGTAATTCCAACTCAAGTATCGGAGACATCTAAAATTAAATGCGAGAAGTATGATTTTACTTGATGGGTGTTCTTCCACTTCAAATAAAAAATTTCATATTAAAGTGTTGTCATCTATATTTTTAAAGCTGCTCAAACACTAACAAACAAAATCAAAAGGTCAAGAATTGAATGGTCGTATTGAATTAATATTATAAATAAATATATCACAAAATTTTGAGGTAAAAAAATAACTAAACTTAGCTATGTTTAATTAATTTTTTTTATGTTCACTTGTAATATTAATAGAAAAATGAGGCAAAAAGTTTCGGTAAATGAGAAATTGTTTAAATATTTATTTAGCATTTAGTATGTTATTAAAATTAAAACAAAATTAAATGAGAAAGAGAGAGTAAATTGGAATTCTAAAAGAAGCCAAATTCTATAAATTATTTATTATGCGCTTTAGATTTATTTTTTTTCCCTTCGGGTTCTTGCATAACAACAGCAAATTATTTTCCAAGTAATAGTGAAAGTACTGTTTTGGTGTTTTATTCAGCTGGGTAATTTTTCAAATTTCACCGCTGCGATTTCCCTCCCCACCACCATCGGAGCTTGAATCTGCCACAAACTTTATACATAAAACTGTTTCACGACTCAATGCAAGTATTAAAACGAATAATAACTATCTGTTATTGTAGGATTTGCAGTTGCAAGGAGAATGCTCATTAGAGAATTCCAGATTCCAGCCGTAGCCACCTTTGAAAACAAATATGAAAAATATCCTCAGAGCAATTTTCTGGTATTTTTAAGCTATTCAAGATTATGCATTTTCTGAATTTTCTATGCCTATGTCAACGTAAGTGAGGCTACAAGCTTTTCAGGGATGAGTGAGATGGAGGATTTTGGGAGAGTTCTAATCCCCTACGAATTGGAAACATGCTAGAACTATCTGGGTAAGGGGCAATGACGAGGGATGACAACATTTTGGTTTGGATCAACGGAAGAAGATGGATTGAAGATGCCGTGTTACTGATATCCTTATAGATAAAACGTACTGTTCTTTATAAGGTCCATACAATAGTACTTGGCCTGATTAACCCTTACAAACTCTCGGATATTCAAGTATCCAAACCGCCGAAACAAGTTACGGGTTCAACTGGTTTTGGTTAATGATTCGGTTTAATAACTGGGATTTCTTGGTCTACAATTTTGTTCAGTTTGAAGCACTATCGGGATCAGTATGATTCGGTTTAATATCCTGGGATTTTCTTGGTTTACAACTTAGTGCAGTTTGAAGCAATTGGGGATCAGTTTTAGAGCCTATTTCCAATTTTCATAGTCAAACTAATCTCTGTCGAGTCCTGTATTATCAACACGGGTTTTCATAGTTCCGATGTAAGTTTTCGTCTTCGCTCGATCTAAACTCCCAAGACTTATAAAATCTTCGAAAAACCTTTCCTTTTTTCCATAAAACTCATGTCAAAATTTGAATGAATGAACGACCGTTTTACAAAGAAAGTCATGCAAAATGTTTGAAGACAACAAATTTGTACTTCGTGATAATTTACTTCCAAAATGTACAAAATTCTTTTGCATTATTTACGTATTTAATCAAGTGCTGGGTAGCTATAATTTTCATCTATTTTTCTACTTCGCAAAAAAATATTTGTGCACAATTCGATTTGAGGATATCAACTTTTAGAGTTTGACTCAATTTTTTTTTTTGAAAAAAAAAAAAAATCTGTCTGACACGAGGTCATATAAATAAGAACACGTGTTTTATTTCCGTTTTATAGTTGCTTGTTGATTATAAACGCTCAAATATGTTTTTCTTCTTAATACGAGCGCTATTTTATTTGTGTCTAAGCACTAAGAAAGAATGAATACAAATCATTCGACACACCAAAAATCTTTCGTGGCACTATCAAACTCGACACCAAATTGAGCATGTCAAAGTCGACTCTGAATTGAGAATCGAAGTCAAGTTGGATATGACTTTTTAATTTGGGACTAAGCATTGGACAAGATTATTCACTTATAAATTATGGTATTAACGTTCACCAATAAATTTTTACCTTTAAAAATATTATATTTTACATTACTAAAGTGTGCACTTTTACTTACTTTTTATATATGTGACAAAATTATAAGGATTATGCTGCTTGTACATGTAAATAATACACAAAAGATAACATAAAATGATGAGGAAGGAAAAAAATGGAAGAAAAAAATGACCGTACTTTAAACTAACGAAAGGTAGAGTGCCTATGTAATCCGTTATATAAATATTTATGTATATGTAGCAAGATTCAAATTATAATAATAAACCAAATTTAACCTTACAACATAAGAAGATTTGGAAGGAAGAAATGCAGGATGAGATAAGCAAAGAGGGTTATTAATCAACCAAATGAAGCATGCATTAATACGTTTGAATAAATTTGATTACGAAATCAAAACATCTACAATCAAGTAGTTCATTCTGGTTTAGCCGTTAAAATAATCACTAGGTATGGAATGGAAATGCAGAGGGCTGAAGCTTCTTTAATCATGCAATGGATTCCTCCACGGCTGCAACTCCTATTCCACCACCATATCCTGCACCAAATCCAAATCCACTACCAGATCCTCCACCCAATCCGCCACCACCTCCACCTCCACCGCCTCCTCCTCCTCCTCCTCCTCGAGCACCACTTCCAAACCCAGCACCGAATCCTTCTCCGAAACCAGAACCACCCCCTGTTCCTCCACCTCCACCACCGCCTCCGCCGCCTCCTCCTCCTCCTTGAGCACCACTTCCAAACCCAGCACCAAATCCTTCTCCGAAACCAGAACCACCCCCTGTTCCTCCACCTCCACCACCGCCGCCGCCACCTCCTAAACTCCTGTGATCAAGTAAGAATTTTGCATCATTGAAAGAATCGTCTGTGCCAACTAGCTCTCTCGCGGTGGTGGTGCAAATAAGAACACCAAGAAGAACCAAGAGAACAAATTTGGAAGTCATCTCAATTTGCAAGTAAAAGATAGCTCTTGTTTGATGAGAATTTAGGACGCCAAAAAGGGATTATATAATGCCATAATATCAGTTATCTGCATTGAAGTTTAATGCTTAAATTAATGTGTGAGTTAGTGAGGATCTCATTAACTTGACGGTTATTACATTAGTACATTATTAGATTGATTAGTGCATTGGTGAATGTTTATATTCCCTAGTGGTTTATAAACATTTTTTTTCTCTTTCCTGCCATAGTTCATCGTGCATCCATATTATTTATGGAAATTATTGTAGAGAGATGACGATTACTGTTGTCCGACAACTTGAAGTAATACCGACTCTCGGAGACATCTAAAAAAATGAGGCAAAAGTTTCAGTAAATGATAAATTGTTTAAATATTTATTTAGCATTTGGTATGTTATTAAAATTTAAACAAAATTAATGTGAAAGAGAGTAAATTGGAATTTTAAAAGAAGCCAAATTCTATAAATTATTTATTATGCGCTTCAGATTTTTTTCCTTCATGTTCTTGCATAACAATAGCACATTATTTTCTAAGTAATAGTGAAAGTACTGTTTTGATGTTTTATTCGGCTGTAATTTTTCAAATTTCACCGATGCGGCTTCCCTCCCCACCACCATCGCAGCTTGAATCTGCCATAAACTTTATACATAAACCGTTTAATGACTCAGTGCAAGTATTAAAACGAATAATAACTATCTGTTATTGTAGGATTTGCAGTTGCAAGGAAAATGCTCATTAGAGAATTCCAGATTCCAGCAGTAGCCACCTTTGAGAACAAACATGAAAAATATCCTCAGAGCAATTTTCTGGTATTTTTAAGCTATTCAAGATTATGCATTTTCTGAATTTTCTATGTCTTTGTCAACGTAACTGAGGCTACAAGCTTTTCAGGGATGAGTGAGATGGAGGATTTTGGGAGAGTTCCAATCCCCTACGAATTGGAAACATGCTAGAACTATCTGGGTAAGGGGCAATGACGGGGGATGACAACATTTTGGTTTGGATCAACGGAAGAAGATGGATTGAAGATGCCGTGTTACTGATACACTTATAGATAAAACGTACTATTCTTTATAAGGGCCATACAACAGTACTTGGCCTGATTAACCTTTACAAACTTTCGGATATTCAAGTATCCAAACCGCCAAAACAAGTTACGGGTTCAACTGGTTTTGGTTAATGATTTGGTTTAATAACTGGGATTTCTTGGTCTACAATTTTGTTCAGTTTGAAGCACTATCGGGATCAGTATGATTCGGTTTAATATCCTGGAATTTTCTTGGTTTACAACTTAGTTCAGTTCAAAGCAATTGGGGATCAGTTTTATAGCCTATTTCCAGTTTTGTTAGTCGAACTAATCTCTATCGAGTCCTGTTTTATCAACACGGGTTTTCATAGTTCCGATGTAAGTTTTCGTCTTCGCTCGATCCAAACCCCCAAGACTTATAAAATTTTCGAAAAACCTTTCCTTTTTGCCCTAAAACTCATGTCAAAATTTGGTTGAATGCACGACTGATTTACAGAGAAAGTCGTGCAAAATGTTTGAAGAAAACAAATTTCTATCTCTTGATAATTTACTTCCAAAATGTACAAAATTCTTTTGCATTATTTACGTATTTAATCAAGTGCTGGGTAGCTATAATTTTCATCTATTTTCCTACTTCGCAAAAAAAATTTGTACACAATTCGATTTGAGGGTATCAACTTTTAGAGTTTGACTCTATTTTATTTTATTTTATTTTTATTTTTTTGAAAAAACAAAAAAAATATTAGGTTGACACAAGGTCGTATAAATAACAACACATGTTTTATTTCCGTTTTATATTTGCTTGTTGATTATAAACGCTCAAATATGTTTTTTTTCTTAATACGACCGCTATTTTATTTGTGTCTAAACACTAAGAAAGAATGAATACAAATCATGCGACACACCAAAAATCTTTCGTGGCACTATCAAACTCGACACCAAATTGAGTGTGTCAAAGTCGACTCTGAATTGAGCATCGAAGTCAAGTTGGATATGACTTGTTAATTTAGGACTAAACATTGGACCAACTTATTCACTTATAAATTATGGTATTAACGTTCTCCAATAAATTGTTCACTTTAAAAATATTATATTTTACATTACTAAAGTGTGCAATGTTACTTACTTTTTATATTTGTGACAAAATTATAAGGATTATGCTGCTTGTACATGTAAATGATACGCAAGAGACGACATAAAATGATGTGGAAGGAAAATAATGGAAGAAAAAGATGATTGTATTTTAAACTAGCAAAAGGTAGAATGCCGTGTGGAATTATGTAATCTGTTATATAAATATTTATGTATATGTAGCAAGATTCAAATTATAATAATATACCAAATTTAACCTTACAACATAAGAAGATTTGGAAGGATGAGATAAGCAAAGAGGCTTAATAATCAACCAAATGAAGCCTGCATTAATACGTTTGAATAAATTTGATTACAAAATCAAACGTCTACAATCAAGTAGTTCATTCTGGTTTAGCCGTGAAAATAATCACTAGGTATGGAATGGAAATGCAAAGGGCTGAAGCTTCTTTAATCACGCAATGGATTCCTCCACCGCTGCACCTCTTATTCCACCACCATATCCTGCACCAAATCCAAATCCACTACCAGATCCTCCATCCAATCCGCCACCTCCTCCTCCTCCTCGAGCACCACTTCCAAACCCAGCACCAAATCCTTCTCCAAAACCAGAACCACCCCATGTTCCTCCACCTCCACCACCACCTCCGCCGCCGCCACCTCCTAAATTCCAGTTATGAAATAAGAATTTTGCATCGTTGAAAGAATCGTCTGGGCCAACTAGCTTTCTCGCGGTGGTGGTGCAAATAAGAACGCCAAGAAGAACCAAGAGAACAAATTTGGAAGTCATCTCAATTTGCAGGTAAAAGATAGCTCTTGGCTGATGAGAATTTAGGACGCCAAAAGGGGATTATATAATGCCATAATATCAGTTATCTTGCCGCAGAACGGAAGTAACAAGATTTACTAGCGTAAATCCTGAAAACAAGAAAACTAAAATTCTCTAAGAACGAAATTTTATTCAATTCAATAATGACGGAAAAACGCCCAAAAAGCCTTTAAATAGGCATTACAAGAAACCCTAAAAACATAGAAAAGGAAATCGTTCCAAAAATAGCGAAAATCTAAAACGGGAAATACGAAATTGATCATTCGGGGCCCTAAACAAAGGAATTTGGCTAAAATCATGAGATCGCAGGTATGTCCCGAGTCCAACTTTTCGGGCCATTTCCAATCAACCTGCCAAATTTTAGCCCATTCCGACACCGTCGCGACAAATGACTAAAATACCCTTGACACGATTTTTCTTTGCCAATTTTCTGTCCAGCACTTCCTCAAACTCCAAAACTAGTTGTCCTACATCAGTCTCTCCCACCTGTGAAGAACTCGACCCCGAGTTATATTCCGGATAGAGTGGAACATCATCACAAAACTCATAAAGATCAGCTACATTGAAAGTGCTAGAGATGTTCATATTAGTAGGCAAGTCGATCACATAGGCATTGTCATTAATCTTCTTGATCACCTTGTACGGGCCATATTTTCTTGGCTTCAACTTGTTGTATAACCAACCGGAAACCTCTCCTTACGCAGAAACACCATGACCTAATCTCCTTCAACAAATAATTTCCTTCGCCTCTTGACATCTGCAGCAGCTTTATACTTCGCATTCTTCTCCTCCAACCGTAATTTTACCTCTGCCTGAACATCACGAACCTGCTCAGCCATGTTCTAAGCAGCCATACTTGCTCCAGCAACCTTTGGAAGTGTTGCCAAGTCTAATGCATGTTTAGGAGGTTGCAAATATACCAAAGCAAAAGGAGATTTACCGGTAGCAGTGTGAACTGCATTATTATATGCGAATTCTGCCTGAGCCAGCGCCACATCCCACTACTTTGGTTTGTCCCCACAGATACTCCGAATCAGATTTCCCAGTGTGCGGTTCAAGTTCTCAGTTTGGCCGTCAGTCTGGGGATGTGCAGTGCTACTGAACTTCAGCGTAGTATCCATCCGTCGCCACAAGGTAATCCAAAAATGACTAAGGAACTTCGAATCCCTATCAGAAGTAATAGACTGTGGCACTCCATGCAAACAAACCACCTCACGAAAGAATAGCTGAGCCACATGAGAAGCATCAGAAGTCTTTCGGCAAGGGATAAAATGCCCCATCTTAGAGAACCTGTCAACCACCACAAACACAGAATCGACCCCATGCTGAGTTCGTGGAAGCCCCAAAACAAAGTCCATCGATAAATCTTCCCATATGCCATTCGATACAGGTAGAGGCATGTAGAGACCCGTATTCTGCGCTTGCCCTTTAGAAGTCTTGTCAAGTATACACAAAACACTTGCGAACAAAATTACCCACATCGCGTTTCAACTGAGGCCAGTAATACCGCTCAGCTACTCCACCGATAGTCTTGTCACGCCCCAGGTGACCACTCAAACCTCCACCATGTAACTCTCGAATCAGTTTCTCCCTCAAAGAGCTCCGAGGGACACACAGCTGATTACCATGAAACAAGTAGCCATCAACAACATGAACCTCCCCCTCTGTTTGCTTCAGGACACATTTCTCCCATACCTTGGCAAAGTCTTCGTCATCAGTATACAATTCTTTCAGAAACTCGAACCCAACAATCTCTTGCTGCATAGTCACCAACAAACTCGTACGTCGACTCAATGCATCAGCTACTTTATTCAGAACCCCGGATTTATGCTTCAGAACGAAAGGAAATTTCTGCAAGTAGGTCGACCATCGAGCATGCATATTACTCAAACTCCACTTTCGCCGCGCATCACTGAGCTTTTCACTGAAGAATGCCACTGGTTTCTTCTCTTGGGAAAGAACTGCTCCAACCCCAACTCCACTAGCATCACATTCTACCTCAAATAATTTATCAAAACTGGGTAAGGCCAGAACAGGAGTAGTGCACAACTTTTCTTTGATCACTGCAAAAGCCGTGTCCGCTGCTTCACCCCAATGAAATTTACCTTTCTTCAGACACTCTGTTATAGGTGCTACAATGCTACTGAAATCTCTAATAAATCGACGGTAAAACGTCGCCAACCCATGAAAACTCCTCACCTCTCCTACTGTCTTTGGTGTGGGCCACTCACGAATGGCTTTCACCTTCTCTTCATCAACCAATATCCCCTCTGAACTGACTACATACCCCAAGAATAACAATTTATCAGTCAGCCAACTGCACTTCTTAAAGTTAATAAACAGTTTATTCTCGAACAACACTTCCAACACAGCCCGAAGATGTTCCATATGTTCACTCTCACTCTGACTGTAAATCAATATATCGTCAAAATAAACGACAACATACTTTCTAATGAAAGGTCGTAATACCTGGTTCATAAGCCGCATAAATGTACTCGGCGCGTTGGATAGTCCGAAAGGCATCACCAACCACTCATAGAGTCCATCCTTCATCTTGAAAGCTATTTTCCATTCATCACCTGGTTTCACCCGAATCTGATGGTAGCCACTTCGCAAATCAATTTTGGAGAACAACTTCGAACCCTCCAACATATCCAACATGTTATCCAACCGTGGAATTGGAAAGCTGTACCTGACTGTTATCTTGTTTATAGCGCGACTATCAACACACATCCGCCAACTCCCATCTTTCTTTGGAACCAGCAATGCGGGGACAGCGCATGGACTCATGCTCTCTCGAATAAATCCTTTTTTCATCAACTCCTCTACTTTTTCCTGCAGAATCTGATTCTCCTTGGGACTCATCCGATAATGTGGCAAATTTAGTAAACTTGCTCCTGGAACCAGATTAATGTGGTGCTGAATGTCTCTCAATGGTGGAAGGTCATTTGGCAAGACATCTGACACCAACACACTGAATTTGGCCAAAAGAGACTGTACCTTTTCGGGCACCACCTCCATCTTCTCTTCCTTTCCTTCTATCACTAGAGCTCGCACAACCACAACATGAACCTCCTGTGCTTCCTTAACCTCCAACTCTAAATCAGTTACTGAAGTTACTAAAGAAAGTAAGGACTGACCCCCTGTAGTAACCTTAGTTGAGATAGCTGATTTCTGTTTCGGGACCATTGCAATCTTTCTATCCTCCCAATTGAAAACATACACATTATCGCGCCCCCTATAGGTCACATCCACATCAAATTGCCAAGGACGCCCCAACAACACATGGCTAGCATCCATGTCGACTACATCGCAGACCACTTCATCTCTGTAGTGCTGACCAATTGAGATAGGGACTTTACACACTTCTGTCACGCTCACCTTAGGCCCTTTCTGGATCCATCCAATCACATAAGGTTTCGGGTGTTTTTCAACCCGCAACTTCAGATGCTCCACCAACCTTTTGGACACAAAATTCTCACAACTACCAGTATCAACAATCAAATCGCAGACCTTACCTTGCACACTGCAACAAGCTTTAAAAATGTTATTTCTCTGAGAGGACTCCTCCACTTTGGTTGAGCACATGACACGCTGAACTACACAGTTTACAAGCTCTCCTTGCTCTTCTGCAATTTCTGCCCCGTCCAACAGTTCCTCCGATTCAGCCCCTTCTTCCACATACTGCTCATCTTCACCATCATCTCCAACACCCACGAAATTCACTGACCTCCGGCAGGGCATTCATTCGAGCGATGGCCTGGCTGGACACATCTATAACATTTAAAACCACCTGGTTTAGCATACGGGTTTGGCACTCGCGGGGCTTCCTTTGTAACTATTGTTGGGCGAATTCCAGCTTGGTTATTGTTGGGTCCAGCACTTCTTTGAACCTGATCTGCAATGTTCCTAGGTTGATTCTGCCCATCACTTGGTGAAAATCTGCCTCTATTCACACTTGTATAAGAAGACTCACCCAAGTCCCTCTTGTAATTGGAAAAACGATGGGGCGTTTTCTCCATAAACTCTGCCTTCAAAGCCATGTTATGCGCCTCATCCACTGTCCAAACTACCTGCAAACCAATCTTGTCTCAAATGGAAGGCTTCAATCCTCCCAAATATCTGGAAACCTGCTGTCCCTCAGTCTCATTCAGGTTGTTACGAACTGACAGCCTCGACCATTCCTCGGTATAATCTGCCACAGATTTGTTGCCCTGTACACAATTCTGAAAACCCTGGAAAATAAACTGCTCATAATCTGGAGGTAAAAATATGTTCATCATAAGTTGTTTCATCTGCCTCCAAGATCGCACAGGGGTTTTGTCTTGGCGCCTCCTATCCATCTGCAATTTTTCCCACCAGACAGCAGCCCCACTTCTCAATTTATACGACACTAGTTTCACTTGCCGCTCTTCCACGACCTCAGAAAATTCGAAGAATCTCTCCACCTCAGAAATCCAATCCAAGAACTCTTCAATCTGTAATTTCCCATGGAACAACGGGATGTCTGCACGGATTCTATGATCAGGCTGGTTTCGAATCTGCTGATGGTTCCCTGGATAACCAGCAAAATCGTCCCCAGATTCCTCATCACTAAAATCCTCGATCTGTATGTGTCTCGCTGCTCTAGGTGGGCGCCCACCTCCATGACGGCCAAGGACAACTCCCTCGAATCCATCTCGATTGACAGGGGTAGGGGGTTCACAGCAGGTGCGTTGGGATTGGGTTGCCGCCCCAACAGTTGCTGTAGCATGCCCTCCAACCTCTCCATCCCTTGTCGCTGCTCGTCAATTGCTGCCCATAGATCTGCATCGCCTTCCTTGCGACCAGCATCGCGAGGGTTCACTCTTCCGGCTTCGTTGTTGGCCATCGAACAAGGCAAATCCTTCGCTCTGATACCACTTGACGCAGAACGGAAGTAACAAGATTTACTAGCGTAAACCTTGAAAACAAGAAAACTAAAATTCTCCAAGAACGAAATTTTATTCAATTCAATAATGACGGAAAAATGCCCAAAAAGCCTTTAAATAGGCATTACAAGAAACCCTAAAAACATAGAAAAGGAAATCGTTCCAAAAATAGCGAAAATCTAAAACGGGAAATACGAAATTGATCATTCGGGGCCCTAAACAAAGGAATTTGGCTAAAATCACGAGATCTCGAGTATGTCCCGAGTCCAACTTTTCGGGCCATTTCCAATCAACCTGCCAAATTTCAGCCCATTCCGACACCGTCGCGACAAATGACTAAAATACCCTTGACACGATTTTTCTTTGCCAATTTTCTGTCAAGCACTTCCTCAAACTCCAAAACTAGTTGTCCTACATCATATCTGCATTGAAGTTTAATGCTTGAATTAATATGTGAGTTAGTGAGGATCTCATTAACTTGACGGTTATTACAATAGTACATTATTAGATTGATTAGTGCCTTCGTCAATGTTTATATTCCTTAGTGGTTTATAAACATTTTTTTCTCTTTCCTGCCATAGTTCAACGTGCATCCATATTATTTATGCAAATTATTGTAGAGAGAGGTGAGGGTTAGTGTTTTCTGACAACTTGAAGTAATCCCGACTCAAGCATCGGAGAGATCTATAAGTAAATGCTAGAAGTATGATTTTATATGATGGGTGTTCTTCCACTTCAAATAAAAGATTTCATCTTAAAGTGTTGTCATCTATATTTTTAAAGCAGCTCAAGCACTGACCCAGAAAATTAAAATTTCAAGGATTGAATGGTCGAATCGAATTAATATTATGAATAAATATATCGCAAAATTTTGAGGGGGGAGAAAAAAAAAACTAAACTTAGCTATATTTAATTAATTTTTATTATGTTCACTTGTAATATTAATAGAAAAATGAGGCAAAAGTTTCAGTAAATGATAAATTGTTTAAATATTTATTGAGCATTTAGTATGTTATTAAAATTAAAACAAAATTAAATGAGAAAGAGAGAGTAAACTGGAATTTTAAAAGAAGCCAAATTCCATAAATTATTTATTATGCCCTATAGATTTGTTTTTTTCTTCGTGTTCTTGCATAACAATAGCACATTATTTTCTAAGTAATAGTGAAAGTACTGATTTGGTGTTTTATTCAGCTGTGTAATTCGATTTGTGCACAATTCGATTTGAGGGTATCAACTTTTAGAGTTTGACTCAATTTTTTTATTTTTGGAAAAAACAAAATTAGTTGTATAAATAGGAACACGTGTTTTATTTCCGTTTTATAGTTGCTTGTTGATTACAAACGCTAAAATATGTTTTTTTCTTAATAGGGGAGCTATTTTATTTGTGTCTAAGCACTAAGAAAGAATGAATACAAATCATTCGACACTCCAAAAATCTTTCGTGGCACTATCAAACTCGACACCAAATTGAGTGTGTCAAAGTCGACTCTGAATTGAGCATCGAAGTCAAGTTGGATATGACTTGTTAATTTAGGACTAAACATTGGACCAGCTTATTCACTTATAAATTATGGTATTAACGTTCTCCAATAAATTGTTCACTTTAAAAATATTATATTTTACATTACTAAAGTGTGCACTGTTACTTACTTTTTATATTTGTGACAAATTGATAAGGATTATGCTGCTTGTACATGTAATTGATAGGCAAGAGATAACATAAAATGACGTGGAAGAAAAAAAATGACTGCATTTTAAACTAGCAAAAGGTAGAGTGTCATGTGGCATTATGTAATCCGTAATATAAATATTTATGTATATGTAGCAAGATTCAAATTATAATAATAAACCAAATTTAACCTTACAACATAAGAAGATTTGGAAAGAAGAAATGTAGGATGAGATAAGCAAAGAAGGTTATTAATCAACCAAATGAAGCTTGCATTAATAGGTTTGAATAAATTTGATTACAAAATCAAACATCTACAATCAAGTAGTTCATTCTGGTTTAGCCGTGAAAATAATCGCTAGGTATGGAATGGAAATGCAAAGGGCTGAATCTTCTTTAATCACACAATGGATTCCTCCACGGCTGCACCTCCTATTCCACCACCAAATCCTGCACCAAATCCAAATCCACTACCAGATCCTCCACCCAATCCGCCACCACCGCCGCCTCCGCCTCCTCCTTGAGCACCACTTCCAAACCCAGCACCAAATCCTTCTCCAAAACCAGAACCACCCCCTGTTCCTCCACCTCCACCTCCTCCGCCGCCGCCGCCACCTCCTAAATTCCAGTGATCAAATAAGAATTTTGCATCATTGAAAGAATCATCATGGCCAACTAGCTTTCTCGCGGGGTGGTGCAAATAAGAACGCCAAGAAGAACCAAGAGAACAAATTTGGAAGTCATCTCAATTTGCAAGTAAAAGATAGCTCTTGGCTGATGAGAATTTAGGACGCCAAAAAGGGATTATATAATGCCATAATATCAGTTATCTGCTTTGAAGTTTAATGCTTGAATTAATATGTGAGTTAGTGAGGATCTCATTAACTTGACGGTTATTACAATAGTACATTATTAGATTGATTAGTGCATTCGTCAATGCTTATATTCCTTAGTGGTTTATAAACATTTTTTTTTCTCTTTCCTGTCATAGTTCATCGTGCATCCATATTATTTATGCAAATTATTGTAGAGAGAGATGAGGGTTAGTGTTGTCTGACAACTTGAAGTAATCCCGACTCAAGCATTGGAGAGATCTAAAAGTAAATGTTAGAAGTTCTTCCACTACAAATAAAAGATTTCATATTAAAGTGTTGTCATCTATATTTTTAAAGCAGCTCAAGCACTGACCCAGAAAATTAAAAGGTCAAGGATTGAATGGTCGAATTGAATTAATATTATGAATAAATATATCGCAAAATTTTGAGGGGAAAAAAGAAAACCTAAACTTAGCTATATTTAATTAATTTTTATTATGTTCACTTGTAATATTAATAGAAAAATGAGGCAAAAGTTTCAGTAAATGATAAATTGTTTAAATATTTATTTAGCATTTAGTATGTTATTACAATTTAAACAAAATTAAATGAGAAAGAGAGAGTAAATTGGAATTTTCAAAGAAGCCAAATTCTATAAATTATTTATTATGCGCTTTAGATTTTTTTCCTTCATGTTCTTGCATAACAATAGCACATTATTTTCTAAGTAATAGTGAAAGTACTGTTTTGATGTTTTATTCAGCTGTGTAATTTTTCAAATTTCACCTCTGCGGCTTCCCTCCACACCTCCATCTCAGCTTGAATCTGCCATGAACTTTATACATAAGCTGTTTTATGACTCAATGCAAGTATTAAAAAGAATAATAACTATCTGTTATTGTAGGATTTACAGTTGCAAGGAAAATGCTCGTTAGAGAATTCTAGATTCCGGCAGAAGCCACCTTTGAAAACAAACATGAAAAATATTCTCAGAGCAATTTTCGGGTATCTTTAAGCTATTCCAGATTATGCATTTTCTGAATTTTCTATGTCTTTGTCGACGTAACTGAGGCTACAAGCTTTTCAGGGATGAGTAAGATGGAGGATTTTGGGAGAGTTCCAGTCCCCTACGAATTGGAGACATGCTAGAACTATCTGGGTAAGGGGCAATGATGGGGGATGACAACATTTTGGTTTGGATCAACGGAAGAAGATGGATTGAAGATGCCGTGTTACTGATATCCTTATAGATAAAACGTACTGTTCTTTATAAGGTCCATACAATAGTACTTGGCCTTATTAACCCTTACAAACTCTCGGATATTCAAGTATCCAAACCGCCGAAACAAGTTACGGGTTCAACTGGTTTTGGTTAATGATTCGGTTTAATAACTGGGATTTCTTGGTCTACAATTTTGTTCAGTTTGAAGCACTATCGGGATCAGTATGATTCGGTTTAATATCCTGGGATTTTCTTGGTTTACAACTTAGTGCAGTTTGAAGCAATTGGGGATCAGTTTTAGAGCCTATTTCCAATTTTCATAGTCAAACTAATCTCTGTCGAGTCCTGTATTATCAACACGGGTTTTCATAGTTCCTATGTAAGTTTTCGTCTTCGCTCGATCTAAACTCCCAAGACTTACAAAATCTTCGAAAAACCTTTCCTTTTTTCCATAAAACTCATGTCAAAATTTGGTTGAATGCACGACTGATTTACAAAGAAAGTCGTGCAAAATGTTTGAAGACGACAAATTTGTACTTCTTGATAATTTACTTCCAAAGTGTTCAAAATTCTTTTGCATTATTTACGTATTTAATCAAGTGCTGGGTAGCTATAATTTTCATCTCTTTTCCTACTTCGCAAAAAAAAAATTGTGCACAATTCGATTTGAGGGTATCAACTTTTAGAGTTTGACTCAATTTTATTTTTTATTTTTTGAAAAAAAAAATTAGGTTGACACGAGGTCGTATAAATAAGAACACGTGTTTTATTTCCATTTTATATTTGCTTGTTGATTATAAACGCTCAAATATGTTTTTTTTTCTTAATACGAGCGCTATTTTATTTGTGTCTAAGCACTAAGAAAGAATGAATACAAATCATTCGACACACCAAAAATCTTTCGTGGCACTATCAAACTCGACACCAAATTGAGTGTGTCAAAGTCGACTCTGAATTGAGCATCGAAGTCAAGTTGGATATGACTTGTTAATTTAGGACTAAACATTGGACCAACTTATTCACTTATAAATTATGGTATTAACGTTCTCCAATAAATTGTTCACTTTAAAAATATTATATTTTACATTACTAAAGTGTGCTCTGTTACTTTTTATATTTGTGACAAAATTATAAGGATTATGCTGCTTGTACATGTAAATGATTGGTAAGAGATAACATAAAATGACGTGGAAGGAAAATAATGGAAGCAAAAAAAATGACTGTATTTTAAACTAGCAAAAGGTAGAGTGTCGTGTGGCATTATGTAATCCGTTATATAAATATTTATGTATATGTAGCAAGATTCAAATTATAATAATAAACCAAATTTAACCTTACAACATAAGAAGATTTGGAAGGAAGAAATGCAGGATGAGATAAGCAAAGAGGGTTATTAATCAACCAAATGAAGCCTGCATTAATACGTTTGAATAAATTTGATTACAAAATCAAACATCTACAATCAAGTAGTTCATTCTGGTTTAGCCGTGAAAATAATCGCTAGGTATGGAATGGAAATGCAAAGGGCTGAAGCTTCTTTAATCACGCAATGGATTCCTCCACGGCTGCACCTCCTATTCCACCACCATATCCTGCACCAAATCCAAATCCACTACCAGATCCTCCACCCAATCCGCCACCACCACCGCCTCCTCCGCCACCACCACCTCCTCCTCCTCCTCCTCCTTGAGCACCACTTCCAAACCCAGCACCAAATCCTTCTCCGAAACCAGAACCACCCCCTGTTCCTCCACCTCCACCTCCACCGCCGCCGCCACCTCCTAAATTCCAGTGATCAAATAAGAATTTTGCATCATTGAAAGAATCGTCTGGGCCAACTAGCTTTCTCGCGGTGGTGGTGCAAATAAGAACGCCAAGAAGAACCAAGAGAACAAATTTGGAAGTCATCTCAATTTGCAAGTAAAAGATAGCTCTTGGCTGATGAGAATTTAGGACGCCAAAAAGGGATTATATAATGCCATAATATCAGTTATCTGCATTGAAGTTTAATGCTTGAATTAATATGTGAGTTAGTGAGGATCTCATTAACTTGACGGTTATTACTAGTGCATTATTAAATTGATTAGTGCATTGGTGAATGTTTATATTCCCTAGTGGTTTGTAAACATTTTTTTTCTCTTTCCTGCCATAGTTCATCGTGCTTCCATATTATTTATGTAAATTATTGTAGAGAGATGACGGTTAGTGTTGTCCGACAACTTGAAGTAATTCCGACTCAAGTATCGGAGACATCTAAAAGTAAATGCGAGAATTATGATTTTACTTGATGGGTGATCTTCCACTTCGAATAAAAGATTTTGTGAGTGGAGGGACAGGGGCGGTGGGCAGCACCTGGCCACATCGGGTTCCACAGCAGCAACACCACCTACTGCCTCAGTGCCAATCGGCTCCGCAAAAGTGACAACTTGCCCATGATTCAACTTAAGTATCTCATAAGGCAGATGTCTTAGATTCGAATTTTGGGGGACGAGACTGAAAACCGTGTGAGGCAAGATGGATTTGAACTTTTCCAAAGCGGACAGTACGTAAGTTAACAACTTGGGCATGAGGTCGGGGTTTACACGATTTGCTCCACCAAGACTAGTTTCTCACACCCTGTTGGCCATTGCCGAATTAGAAGGAGACAGACTTTGCTGTTTTAATTGTGGGGATGTTGTTCACAGCCAAGCAGATTATGGCAAGCAGAAGCAGAAAAGGGGATTTTTTACTGATGCCTTGATGATGAGGGATGTTCAGCAGATCCTGTTTATGATGAAGTTTCGTTTCCGGAAGCCTTGGTAGAAGACAGTTTCGATCGCCCCCGTAATTTTGGCTAAGAGGCAACTGATGAGATGGTTCGGGGCTGGTTAGAGCAAGGTATAGATGTTGTGAATATCTGACAAAGGTATTGTGAAATTGAATTTCTTACCAATTTAGATTCATCGCCTGGTTTAGTGCAGCAAGGCTTGGAGACTGGTTTAGTTACGGGCACAGATAAAGGAAGTAGCTTTGATCACCATGCAACACATAGTAAGCCCTTGTTTGGTGTAGATTAAAATTAGATTTTTAGTAGATTTTGATAAAAGTTGATGGAATGTGAGGTTGAAAGTTGTGGGACCAATGAAATACGTGGTTAATATTGATTGTTTGATTTTGACTTAGATTAAAATTTAATTTTAATCAATACCAAACACGGGCTAATTGTCTTTATGAGGGGTGCTGAACCGGGCTGCTGATTTGGGTCTTCAACTAAGTGCAACGAGCAGTGAACAATTCGCAAAGGTTGCAGTCATCTGATACGGTATCCAACGGGTTTCTTTCTTTTTTAGGGGGAAACACTCCTCTTTGTTGGGTAACTTGGGTTGCTTGTAGATGCAAATCTTGATAGATGCAAATTATTGGAGTTGTAAGTTTATCATTTTTCGAAATTTTCATTTCTCCAGAGAATTGCCTAAATCCTTTACGCTGTCTTGAAATGGAATTATGGAAGACTTCCTGAAAGCAGACTAGAAAATGCATCAGGTACCATTCTTTCACCCCTTGTCCTTGGTCCCCCTATTGAAGAAGTTGCACCACTAATCAAAGATTAAATATATCCAGAACAACATCACCATGTTCCTCTAATCAGTCACATAAATTGCAATTTATCAATTAATGCTGTTCAAATGGGTGAAAAGTCACATCTTTATTTGAGCGGCTATAGAGAAAATCCAAAGGTCGGGTGTTGGAGACAAGGAGCCATGTGAGTTCTATCATCTAAGGCAATTGTTCGACACCTTAAAATCTAAAGATAATAAACTAGTCTTGAGGCGACATCTTGCAGTCGTCGAATTACTATAAGCCCCTGTTTGAAACCCATTTTGAGGATAATAGAAATTTTGGAATAGTGATTGATGTGAGAATGTGTGGTGAAAAAGTGATGAAAAGTTTTTGATTTGTGTGTAATATTATTTTATTTGGAGAATGTGTGATTGAAATGAATAATGAGAATGAGAATGAGAATGAGAAATTTAATGGGTGTCAAACGAGAGCTAAGTTGAATTTATTTTTCAATCACATGTGTTAAATTATTAGATATTTTTCATCATTTTGCTTGTTCATCTTTTGTTTTGCTTATGTTTTGCCGCCCCGATTAGTGTTTGCCGCTACGCAACGGGGATCGACCTGCCCGGTCAAGTCGCGAGGGTCGAGGGGGCAACGCCCCCGGAAGAAAATTTATTTTCGAAAGTCTTTGAATAGAAGCGTCTATTCGTTACAGATGCGTTCGTTCATTTCAAAGGACATGTCCATTCATATGGTTGCCTCCATCTCTATATATTGTGGGCGGATTCTCATTTGCAAAACACATTAAAAAAAAAAAAAGCAATTCGATTTTCTCTCTTTCTCTTGGCATCATCAGTTTCTCTATAAAAGTGTCTTCTTGGTTTGATCAAATTGTCACAGTTTGAATCAAACGCCTCCATTGTATCCTGAGAGAAATTTTCTATCACACCCCATACGTGACTTTGTTGGTTAGGGGAGAAACATCTCTTAAAAGATAACGATTTCGTGCCTTGGAGTTCATTAGTTTTTTCCAGATTTTCCTACATATTTCACAACATAAATTATAATAAAAATATGTTAACTTGATAAAGTGATTAAATCAAAGTTCACCTTGCTTCCACTCCCTTTTCAATTTTCTAGTAATTACATCATAGTTACAAATTGTTCATTAAATGAATGATGGTGATTAAGAGAAGCCAGTGAGCCATGAATCTTGTTGTTTTCTAATGTCTTAAGACCTGATATGAAAGGTTTCTCGTATTCTTGTTTTCACACTTCACATTGTCGCGCTTTATCCGATTGCCAATTGACAACAACTATATGTTAAATTCTTGCATTCTTCTCATTTGTCTTCTAAATCAAGGAGGTTGTCTCCGTCCTTGTTCACATATTCGTTTTCATACCAGGAATAAGCTTATTTTCTTGTTGCTGTATGCGTTTATTAAAGATTATTATCAGTAATTTCTATCTGAATCTGGAGCCCAAGCTTATATACCAAATGACGCGAACCCGATAGCGGGATCAACGTGAAAATTGCTAAATTAATTGAAAACACTAAGAAAGCCCAAATTCAGGTTGTATACGGCGAATCTCGACACCAAACAAAAACAAAGTTTGAATGAACTCTTGATTACAAAACCAACGAACCTCGATTTGCGAACGCCACAAAAAATGTCTAATCATTTGATAAGTTCTAAAGGTTGAACGTCACAAATATAACAATATTTGATAAGTTCGGTAGTCATTCAAGAACCATTAGAGAAAAATTCTCAATTTCATATTCATGTCAAAAGTCTTGGTTTCAAAATAGATCATATTTATATGAAACTATGAAAAAACCCTAATTTAGTTAGATAATCTCGTGCTTAATTCAAATAGATCACAAAAGATGTTAAAAATATGGTATATAAGTGAAACTAGGAAACTACCAAAAAAGATAAAATTCTCGCCAAGTTTTTATACTATTTTCCGCCAACTTGTTCTCGACATATTTTTATACGATTGCAAGTCCAAAAGTACCATGCGCCCGCGTGGTCTTGTGCAGATTTTCGTGACAATTCCGAATTGTACTCATGGGTGAAAATCCGACACCCATTGAGAGTTATGCCCTTTTTAATCCACATTACTCGTTTTCTTTCCAAATATCTTTCAAACCTTGAATCCAACTCGTTTTGACTCCCGAGCCCTTCACGAAACTTGAACCTTGACTTGTTAACTTCACCCATCTAAACTCCATTGCTTAAATCTTTGACTCGTATGACCCGACCAAGTGATTGCCTGTCTCGGATCATATCATAATGTCAAAGAAAATCTGTTATTTGAGCTGAATAATGAAAATTATTAAATCTCTTCTAGATTATTCAAATTACGACTTTTAAACAATTAGATACAGTTTATTCATTTTCAATAGTTCAATGCCATGAAAATTATCTTCACATTTTGACCAGCAAACATTAATGATGATATCATTCTTTAGTGAAGTGAATAAATAGGAAATACCACTTTCCCAGCCAATGCATCCTCTTATCCAAATGCCACAGCTACCACACTAATCAGTTTTTCAGAATCTTAAGAATGAAAAGGTTTGAGAATTTACAAGAGATACATTTGGCAACATTATACCTTTTTGCAATCTCCATTAATGGAATGGCAGAATGAGCAACAAAACTACATTCCAATACAAAATGGATGAGTGAAAACAGCAATCAAAGATGTGCTTGTGTGATAGTAAAGTATATGGAAACAAATACCATAGATTCAGAGATTTCTCTCTCGCTCATGAAGTATAAATTTTCATCAAAGATTGCATATGCAGTGGAATTTTCAGTCTTCTCAGTATCCTCGGCTCCCTTTTTCCCTATTTTTATGTTCCTTAACCTCTCGTGCCAGACCTGCTTTGTTTTTATTGGTGCTGGCATGCTTCTCTTGTTTGTCACTTCCTGAGAACTCTGCACCATCAGATTACATTATTTACTCAAAGCCGTGCATTACCCTGATGCAGCAATTGTTCAACACTTCTCAGTAGAAGCAATTGGAAAACAACCTGAATTGTCATGCAAGCATGCACCGTGCACAAAAATGTAGTAAGAAAATTGCACCAATCCGAAGAAACCAGAAAAAAGAACCAAATTGAAATCTGTATTATAATTTTAACATCAAGAACTTGGAGAAAATAGAGAACGTTAAAAATGCAACGTGGTGGATGGCTTATCGAGATTATCATTTGCTGGTTAGTTCATATTCGATCACGCATAGTCTATAATTAAGTCAAAATTGAAAAAAATCCACTTGGATCTCAAAAAGGTGTTTAATATGGTATAAAAGCACGTTAAGTTTCAATGAGCAATTTGATCCGATTAATATTCGCAGCGATGTAGGACAATTGGCGTTAGAATTTGAAGAAGAATTAGACCGAAAATTGGCTAAAAAAACTGTTCCGAAGAAACGGGGCATAACTTTTTGCACCAGTATCAGATTTTCTATTATAATATGTTTTCGAAAACAACTTTCAACACTCCATGTCGTCCCAACCAGGGTTACCCCAGTTGACGTCGTTTCCAGTCTCAGATTCGCAATTTAAAGTGTGTTACCGAGCCGTCAAAGTTTTAACGTTATTTTTGTTCTTTTCGTTTTTAGTTGCTCTGATTTAGTGGATGTCTAATTTGATCTTTTTTCTTAAATTACGGTTTTCAGAGACTATTTAAATGCTCTTTTGTTTCTGAATAATGAGAATTCAATTTTGGAGGCTATTATTTTCTTGTGAATTACAATTCTCTCTCGTTTGGGTTTACGTTTGTAAATCTAGAACTTCCGTTCTGCGTCACATGGCACGCGAATTTCAATAATAGTTTATTCAAACGAACCACCATCTTGCACACGACATTGTTAAAGGGATAAATAAATATGAATATAAGGTTGAACGGAGCACAAGTCTTGATACCCAAATTTTGACAAAACTGGCGTCATTTCAAGTCGACATCAAAGTCAAACTTTAAATCCACTTCCATGAATACAACTGGAGATCAAAGTCAAACTCTAAATCCACTTTCATCTCTTGGTTTTCTGATTACGAAACTCCCCGCCACACAAAAAAAAAAAATTAAAATTCTACATTTTCCATAATCAAACGGCATGATCCATTACAAATTCATAGAAATATAATCGATGAACTTCGATTCATCCCCGTCTTTCGTAGACCCCGGCCTTAATTCAATCGGTGGTTATTTATCTATATTCTCAGCAATTTCAACAAATTTCCAAAATCAAATTAAAAAAAAAAAAAAAAACAATTTTTGTAATGAATCCTAAAAATAGTTAATGAAATTATAGTTGGTGCACCACGATGGGATATAAAATCAGATTTTTTAATGTCCGTAAAGACTTTCTCCGCTTTAGCCGAGTCCCAAAAAAATCATTCTTTCTTCGCTTGTGTTCATAAGTAAGAAAACAAATTCTTTATTGCTCATCTAGTCTAATTCATCATCTTGATATTAGAAATCTTTTTCCTAACATTGTGAGAAAACCTATATAAAGGGGATGAATGGTGATTGGGGATATATTTTTCAAACTCGGTGTTATGTGGGTAGTAAGGTATGCAGTCTAGCTATTGATAGGAACTACATATCAAACTTGGCTAGCATCACTATGGTTGAAGAATTGGGGTTACCTGTAAAACAACATCTTAGTCCTTATAGGATGACTTGGTTGAAGGGGTGTGGAAATGAAGATGTGATCGAGCAGGCTCTAATAAAATTCACCCTTGGGAGATATAGTGATGGGGTGTGGTGTGATGTAGTTCCCTTGAGGTCGTACCATGTCTTGTTGGATAAATCTTGGAGGAGTGAGAAGAAAGTTGTGTATAATGTGGTGAGGAATAGGTATAGCTTTCTTCGGGATGGAATGAAAATCACTCTGGCTGGCTTGGCAACACAATGGACTTATGATGATCAACTCAAAGTGAAAAGAGAGTGAGAGAGAGAGAGAAAATAATGAGGTGGCTAAGTGTGATGAAAAAAGAGATGAGCATCATGAGACAAAAGAGGTAGAAAATAAAAATGGGATTGGAAAGGTGACAAAAAATGAAAAGGGGCTACAAGAGTAGAGGTGGCAATTAAGCCGAGCGGCTCGTCGGCTCGTACTGTTCACGCCCACGAGCCGCTCGGGCTCGTAAAAAAACGAGCCCGAGCACGAGCCGAGCTCGCCCAAACGGGTGACTAGTCGAGCCTGCTCGGCTCGTCACTGTAGACAAGCCGGCTCGTGGGTTTTAAAAAAAAAAATTAACGAACCACGAGCCGAGCGGCTTGTGGCTCGTCCAATTAACGAGCCACGAGCCGCTCGGCTCGTGGCTCGTAAAGGAATTAATATTAAAAAAAAATTGATACCCACCAATATCAATCTATATTCTCTCATTCTCTACTCTATACAATTTACATTCTCAAATCTCCATTTATTTATCAACAATATCATTCATTCATTCTATAATCATCTTCTACATTTCTATATTCAATTTCTATTATTCTTAACAAATGGATTCACGATCATTTGTTGAAAAATTGTTCGGTATGGAGAACGAAATACAAACACCTGCCCAAAATCAATTTGGGAATGAATTCTCCGGTCTCAATGAATTACCAATTCCAGAAAATATTGAAGATTACGACGTTCATGAAGGTAGTCGTCCAATTGATTTGGATGACGTTGATATTGATCCTAGTGTTCCAATTGATTTGGAACAAGATGAAGAGCCTACGTCAAATATTCTCGATGCAAGAGGGAAAAGAAAGGGGAAGAACAAGGCAAAATGTTGGACCATTTTAAATTGGTTCAAACCAGTCGTTTGGTCGATGGAATCCCCGAAACCAAAGCAGTATGTAAATACTGCCAACAACGACTGGCATGGCAAAGAGGCATTGGAACTACCCACCTCAATCGTCACTACAAAGCATGTGTGACCAAACATGGGTTTCTTCCAGCTGGTCAAACTCAACTACAGTTTGGTTCTCCAAGCGCCAGTGGTACTACACCACTTTCTACATGGATGTATTCAGAGGAGGAAGCTCGAACGGGAATGGTGAAGTTTGTTGCCGCGTCTGAGTTGCCACTAGCATAGCGGACAACCAACATTTCGTGAACTACGTCAAAACATATCTTCAGCCGAGGTACGTTGGGGTAAGTCGAAATACTCTCCGTGCTGATACAATTAAATATTTTCTTCATGCAAAACAACTATTGATAAATGATTTAGAGAAATATGGGGGTGTGATATCTTTAACTTCTGATATGTGGGAAGGGATTAATAAGAGAGGTTACATTGCTGCAACTGCACACTATATAGACCCACTTTGGGTTCTGCATAAAAAAATTATTGCTTTTAAAATTGTTGAGTACCCACACAACGCCCAAACTATATTTAATGCTATCATAAATATAGTTAAAGAGTATAAATGCGAGAGCAAAATTCGTTCTTTTACTTTCGACAATGCTACCGTAAATAAAGTTGTTATCGATAAATTGCATAGAGTACTTCAACCCGATTTTGGTGGTTATTTATTTCATATTCGATGTGTATGTCATATTTTTAATTTAGTAGTACAAGACGGTTTAAAACATGTTAAGGATGAAATTGACTGAATTAGGAGTGCACTTATATATATCACGATTACACCTAGTCGAAAACAAGCATTTGAAGAATTTTGTTCAGAAAATGGAATGACAAATACAAAAACATTTATTACTGACGTAGGCCATAGATGGAATTCCACTTACTTATTATTAAAATCATGTGAAGGTTTCGAACATTTAATTACTGAATTTTATAACAATAGGCATGTTAGAGATGAAGACGAAACTATTTTGAATGAAACCGATTGGAATACAGTTCTTAAAATAAAACATTTTTTGTCCACATTTTATGATTCTACAAATATATTGTCTGGCGTTTATTATCCTACAAGTTGTATGGTTCTTGAACGTCTTTATGCAATTGCTAAGACTTTTCGTCGATTTCAAAATGACCCCGATTTTCATGCAGTTATATATTCCATGGAATTAAAATTCAGAAAATATTGGGAAGGATTACCTATGTTATTTCCTTTAGCATGCGTCATGGACCCCCGATTTAATTTATCGGGTACTAAATTTGTAATTGATAAAATTTCAAATTATTTAACTTTTAGTACACCTATTACTTATAGGAATTTGGAAGAAACATTACGTGAAATGTACGAATTATATGCTTCACGAATGGGTACAACATATTACTCGTGTACCTACATCTACTCCTCCCACTAATCCAACGGATGACGACGATGTAATTTTAGATTTATTCGAAAGCATGAACTCATATAGATTTAATTCATTTGCATATGCATGTGGTTCATCTGGTGGTAGTAGTAGTAGTTTGTCATCCACTGCATGTACTCAAACTTCGAGTAATAGTCCAAATGCGTTGCCATCTGAATTAATCGATTACTTTCGTCATACTTTGCCTACTAACAAAGAAGTTAAGAAAAATTCAGAAGAGGTAATTAAATTTTGGCGAGATAATGAACGTCGATGGCCAGTAGTTTCTGCAATGGCAAAAGATCTACTAACACCTCCTGTTAGCGCTGTAGCTTCGGAGTCTGCTTTTAGTGCAGGGAAGAGGGTTCTCTCTGAGGTCAGGAGTCGACTCAAAGAAGATATTTTGGAAGCGTTAATGTGCGTGAAAGATTGGGAAGATGCTAGTTATCGAATTCAAGATAAATATGCCGAAATTGCCTGTAACCAAGTAAGTGATATTTAATTTCACCATAATTATCACAAAATTTAATTTTCATACATTTATAATATTTTTTAAAAAATTGTACATGTAACAAGTTGTTCGTGTACAATTTTTAACTCCGCCTACTAAAAATTGAAGTAGCCGGTCCCAAGCCCGGATAAAGGAGGAGGGTCTATCTTTATTTTTTTATTTATAAAAAATAAAAATGTTTTGAAAAATGTATATTTAAAAAATGGTTTATAAAATGTGTTTATACTTTACATATATATTATTTTAAGTTTAAGTATAAAATGGTAAACAAAAAACATATTACATTATTACTCAAGTAACTTAGTAACTCAACAAAATAATTTTTGTTCTTATTTTTTAAAAAAATTATAAATTTTTTTGAAAATGTATATTTAGAAATTAATCACAAAATGTGTATATATATATCTTTTACAATTAAACTAGTGTCGGTATGTTATGTGTATTATTATTATTTAAAAAAAAAAAAAAACGAGCCGAGCGGAGCTCGCCCAAAAACCCACGACGAGCCACGAGCTCAGCTCGTGCGAGCACGAGCCGAGCTCGTCTTGGCATGGGCCGAGCCGGCTCGGCTCGGCCCATTACCTTCGGTATTTTTTCATGATCACTCCCATCGGGCACAATACAAGACCGACGTTGGCGACAGTCTGGTTCGTACTCCTCAGACCTTTCAATGACTCTAAAGTCCATGCTATTGATCATCTACTTTTCTTCAAAGCTGCTTATAATGAGTTTAGCAGATATCTTCCGATCATACATAAAATCCATTTGTTCAGCAAAGTTTCTCCAATATCTAGTAAGGGTTCTGAAGAGGGGAAACATGACTCATCCTTGTTAAACTCGTGTCCATTTAGTAGAGGCCTCGGTAAATAGATTCAATAACATCCAAATGTTCTGTGCCTTGTATAAAATCTAAGGAGGTGCAAGACTCTTGATCGATTTTGTGTCCTAATCCTTTCTCTTTCTTATTTGGGTTGGACCTCTAGTCATGTACGAAAGGCATAAAAGGTTTAATCAATATCACTATTCATACTTAGGATTTAAAATGATGGAAGTCTCTTAGCCGCTGTTTGAGGAAAAATTATTTAGACAAAAGAATGAAATTTTTTACAGTTAACCATGAAATCCAGCCGAATTTGTTGACTTTTCATCTCTTGTGTGGGGCCCAGTTGTGTGTCCAACGGCTAGAGATCTCATTTTAATGAAACAAATAATTTGCCTCAAACGGGGGCTTAATTTAAAGGTTTCTTGAAGTGAAACCTTCTTAAAATGAAAAAAAAAAAAATCTGAAAAGAATCTTTTCTTATATAAAATAGGAACATTATTTTTTTGAAATATAAATAGATGTTTCGTAACTTAGGGATTCTTAAAATAAAGGTTTTGAAAATTCAATATTTTTAAAAGTTTCTGATAATGAATTAGAAATCTTATTAAATTTGGAGTAGGTTTTGAACTATTGTCTTTTGTTTTATTGGCTTGAATAACACTTGAATGAGTGGCTCTCAGGTGAAGGGAGGTCACAAGTGGACCACTTAAATCACAAGCTCTCTTTAAATAGTTTAGGTCTTTTTGACAAAACCATTCAGCTTTACGAATATACAAACCAATAAAACTCAAACAATAAGTAGGAAAACGGAAATATTTAGAGGTATAATTTTTTTTCCTAATTAGATTATTATTTGACTGAGAAATTCTCTAAGGTTGATTTTTCTCATAGATATCATATGTTCCATAACGTACTCAATAGCCTAAAGACACTTCATCATAAAATTGTCATTTTCATAACTATTTTTTTTTTCAAAATTTAAACTTTTATCAATATATACTTTCAAAAAATTGAAAGTTTCCATAATTAGGCACACATAAAGAGAAACTTGTCCATAAATAAACACATTTTCACAATTAAACAAAATTCTAATTTCTTTGAACATAATTTCGTACATATGTATTCACATAATCGCGCATGAACATGGCTAATTTTCAGAAACTAGCAAGCTCTAAACATAGGTAAACATAGTGAACATGGTTAAATATAATCGTCATCATATAATAATAATATTAAATAATGTAGTTACACGCCTTTCTGCCCGATTCAAAGGCGTCAGAGCTTGGAAATTGGACAAGTTGTCCAATTGGTACCAAAATTGAACTTAAATATCTCATTAGGCTGAGGTCTTGAATTTGAATCTTGGATAACACGATAGAAAGTCGTGAGGGGGTAAGTGGGCATAGGCCAACCCAAAATGGACTTGGTTATATGGACCCGGGTCATTACATCTCTGAATTGTCATTGGGTACCATATGTCTCGAATCCCTGGAGATTAGACTTGATACGTCATCCACATTTGCAAATTCAGACATCTCCATAATAGGTATAGCTATGGAAAATCTGTCTGTATACATTGCATGCATGCCCAAATCAACTAGTAGTGGTGGATCAAACTGGGGTATGGCAGCTTGTATTGCTTTGCTTTTCTTATTCCCTCATACACAATTCTTTCAAATATCAACCTTATCAACTCTAGACCAACCTTTGTTCCCAATTTAAACAACATCATGGCCCTTTCAGTGATCGTGAATCATCACTGCATTACAGTAGAGATCATGTCGCTGACTCGACTATGTATGTGTACGACCCTGATCATTCATGTTTGACACTTGGTTAGCTCGAGCAGAACCTGGAATTAGTGGCTGTGATTGTTTCGTTGATGGTTAGACGAGCGGGAATTACTGTACAAGATAGACTGGCCATCGTACGGGACACGACGACGAGATAAAGAATATCGTAGTTTTTGCAATTTTTTAACTTTAAAACTTAGTTTTTAGCTACACGGTATCGAACTAACACATTGTTGTTCAATTTTATGGGCGATTACGACATGTTCGTTATAAAGTACATTGAGTTTTTGAGTATTGGACATAAGTTTGATGGAATCAACCAATCACAGATGTAGATTTGGAGGAATCAATTAGCTGCTAATTTATATGAATTTAATTGTGATCCGTAATATTGTATACTGAATTGTTTGTAAACATTGTACATTGAATTTTTTTTTCTTCTATTTGTGAATAATTGCAAATATTGTACATTTAATTGTTTATTCCTTTATCAAATAGAGTCGATCTTTCAATTTAGTTAATTACCTCTCTCGAGCGAAATTAATCCTAAATGATTTGTTTAACCTACTATATGTCTATGTCTATTCAAATCAAACAACCGCATTAAAGGAAACAAAAAAAAAAATTGGAATATTGTTCATTTCACAGTGATACCATTTAGGGGAATATGATTTGTACAAAATTGACGAGTATGTCATGTTGCTCCATGCCTACTGCACCTACACGATTAAGGAAACTCTTCGGTAGATGATATTCTAAACGTACGTGGACGTCTAGGACCACGCGGTTCAACTTGTAGTGGCAACTAACTATTAAGTGGGAGAATATGGTTGGGAACTTCCAACTCGACTTCAATAGGTAGAGGAAATATAGTCTCAGCATATGTTCCTCTCCAATAATCAGCCATCTAATAAGTAGAGCATAATGTCTTCGTTGTAAAGCTTTTATACATAGCACTGCGACTACGTGCTCACATGGGAAACTTTCCAACTGAAATCGATAACAAGTGCATGTGTTATCAGTTAAGTCCACCATGTATGCCATATTACTTGCACATTTCATGGAGAAGCGCAACTCATCCACTGGTTCCACATATAACTTTCTCGCAAGCTCTGTAACCTTGAAGAGTTTATCCTCTTGAGCCGAGGCTAGCATGCTTGTGCAACTTTGTGCTTCCACACGTCAGTCGTAAAACCACTGCTGCAACTTGTTACGAACATTATCAATCATTGAGAGGATTGGTAACTCTCGATCCTTCTTGAATAATGCGTTGAGAGACTTCGCATTGTTTGACGTCATCATGTTATATCGGCGACCAGGAAAATGTGATCGCGCCCGGTGTTCAATCTCCATATTTGTCAGATACTCCCATGCCGGTAACAATTTGCTTCCTATTTCCACCATGAATATATTACACTCTTCAATACTATAAGTTTCGGCCGCTCTCCTGAACAATAAAATGATGTCTGTGCCCCGTAACTTAGTCTTAAGGTTACCTTGTATATGGTACATGCAATATCCATGATGTGCCTCGAGAAATACTTCGACGATACCATTTATTATAGACTGTCCCCGATCAATTACGAAGGCAAGGTCATCTACTTCCCTGATTATATCCATCACCTTTGTGAAGAACCAAGGCATTGATAGATTATTCTCGCTATCGACTATGCCGAATGCAAGAAGGTAAATTCAGATGTTGACATCTTAACATGTAGAAATAATTAACTCGCCTTTGTATCTAGCTTTCAGGGTTGTACCATCGGCTAGAATTAGGGGTCACATCGCATTTTGAAATCCCCTAATACATTGTCCAAGAACCATGAAGAAAAACTTAAAAGCAATTATCGTCCTCTATCTGAATAAAAAATTCCAAGCCAAGATTAGTTCTTTCCATGTTATGGTAATACGTGGTCAATTTAACATAGCTCTCCTCGATTGAGCCCATTAAATTCTCCAACGTACATTCTTTGGCCTTCCAGGTGTTCTGGTAGCTCATGACCACTCTGTAATCTCGACGGATATCGTTAATGATGTCCAAAAGTCTGTAGACCGTTTGTGATTCTTGATACTTGTGCATTATCTATCGATAAATAAATTACGCTCGAGGTTGCCTATGATCATTTTGACAAACTCCCATTTCACAAGTATGTTCTCGTGTATACTTGTGAACTACAAAGAATTTGTTCGTGCCATTCTCGTTGCTCGCAAACACCAACGATAACTGTCGTCGACGCAGACAATCGTCAACAATGACTTGTTTGCTTTCTTAACTTTAAACTCAAAGTTATATTTCAGTGTAATTCGCTGCGCAGCTTCCTGTAAATCTTTTTTTTTTTGTTTCAAACGGTTGATCGACGTACAAATCCTCATCATCGGGAACCACACACAAAGAATTAGATGACGATCCACTCGTTCCAGCCCCTGCACTCCCACTTTACTCATGTATTTGACGAGATAAAGCAATAAAATCCTCATTTGTAAATTTATTGTCATTTTTGCTATTGTAAACTATCGACGGAATTCTGTGTGTAACAGTGAGATCACGATGATGAACAAACGGCTCGAGAATAACCACATCATCCTCACGAGTTATTTCCATTGTGTTCCAAAAATCATTGGCATTGTAATCCCTTCATCTGAATCTTCGTGTTCAATTTCAGCGACATCTTTCCTCACTAAAGTCACCCAAAGATGAGTCATGTAAATTTTGCTCAATTTTAATAGATTATTCACTTATTTATCACAAGTAACCTTCATAGGTGAAATCGGAATAGATTAATCATCCTTGAATCGAAATCTCAATTCCATATTGTACTGAGAGGGGTCGACATTCAACTTGTTTTGTAAATCATGGTACATTCTCGCGTATGTTGTACTCTTCGTTATGGAAATTGGAATACCACCACGTTTATCGTTTGTCCATCTCCATACGAATTGATCTTTCTCATCTAATTCGAAGTCATCAAAGAAATAAATTGACATTACAACTATATCTGCAAAAAGAAACATATTTGTTTAAGAAAATACATAGTCAAAAATTTGTCTTTTAAAAGTAATTTTTTTTTAAAAAAAGCTAAACAACCAAAACAGTTGGCTGTTAACAACTGGATGTTTTAACAGCCAAAAATAGCCGACTATTTTAACAGCAAAAAATAGTCGTCCGTCTGTTTTTCACCAAATCCATTTTGTCTGAAAGATACAGATGAATTTTTTTCTTGTTCGTGTTTAAAAAAATTGTAGTTCTGTTAAAAAATTACATTAACTATTTATGTTGAAATAAATTTAACGATTAAAACGTATACCGATTTAATGAAAACAAGATTAAACATACGTAAATATATTTACCGATTCGAAGTGATTCATATAAAAAAATTCAAGTTTAGCGTCTGATAAATTTTTCAGATTTTAAGGTTGAAGCAGATGAAAGATTAGGTGATTTTTTATCTGTATTGAAATAAACTAATAACAAAAATTAGTTGATTTTAAAATTTTACATAGGGAGTGTTTGGTTTTTATTTGCTAACTAAATGGTAGTATTGTCTTTTAACAAAACAATATTTTGTAATTGTTTTATATACTTAAGGACACTTTTGTCTTTTGCCATCAAATAGGTCATTGTGAAAATATGAGTAAGCTGAAAAGTCAAAATTGAAATATGATACTTGGACCAGAACAATTTTAAAAGTACCCCCATCCACTAGGTAAGTCCTTTTGCTTTCCTAAATTTGAAAATTGATTTTCCACGCATTTAATTCACTTTAAGGCAAAACAATCTTTTAAATTCCAATTTCGTGCAACCTTAATTTCAGTTAATCATTTCATATTCCAGCAAATATAATTTCCAAAATTTGGAAAATTAATAGCTCTCTACTTTATGCAAGTAAGATTTAATTGCCAAATTTATAATGTTGATTGAAAATTTGCCATGTCAATTATACATAAATAATGAGGTTTTATGAAATTCAATCAAATACAATATTTTTGGACAATTTTCACAATCAGCTTAAAATCACGAGGATAATGATGAAAATTCCAATCAGATGTTTGCTTATAATTAATTCAATTAATTTCTCATATTGAAATGTGTGTGATAGGACCATCTCAATTATGAATCATATCCTAATCAAAATTGACGCTTCTAGCACCTACATACAAAAGTGTATTTCAAATCAACCATCATCTGAAATTCTCTCCGTAGATATAAAAATATGTGTGCATCAAATTTGAGCATGTGATGACTCTTTTCAATTTTCTTAATGCATGTAGGTGGCTTTCACATAACAATAGATAGAGGTAGCTTTTAATTCACAGTTCTTAATTTATTTATTTATTTTTCTTTGTTTCAATTTTGTCAGGGAATTAAGAGAAGTATAATCATGAGAATCGCCTCTACCAGACTTCCAACAACCACCATGAGAGAGGAAGATTTCCCATCAAGGTTCTTTCTCAATTCATCTACAAGATCGAGACTAACCCAACTTCGACATATGCCAAGCATTACAACAAAGAGTGGGGGGTGCATTTGTTCGAGATTTTGGATATTAGATTGGTCGTCCCAAGGAAGCACCAACTAAGGAAAAACATGTGAAGAAGGAGTTGATCTTAAAGGAGCTAGCGAGATTCAATGAAATTGGAAAAATCAAGAAAATCTCAGACTCCGATGATTTCTCTAAAGTTGAAGTTTTCATAGTTGAATTCGATCAACGTGGTAAAGTCAGTTCATATTTTATGGAAATGGCAAGGTGAGATTTTGGAGGATAAACAAATATGGTTCAAAGTCGACCGATGCAAGCAAAAATAAGGAAGACGAATATTCTAACATCTTGAGTTCTAAGAGCACGAAATGATACTTAGGTTCATAGCTTTTGTGTATATTCAAAATAACGCGGATTCTAAAACGACACTTGTAAAGATTGAGAATTCGATTCTTGGGCAAAATTATTTATTAAAAACTAAACGTTTAATGGATATTTTTAATTATTTCAGTAAGGATCTAATGAAATCAGCCTTACATTTTTAGTTAACATGGAATATCCAAATTAATTATATGTGTACTTTGTCGCCAAAATTTCATTGACACCACAAAAACGACCATGAAAATTTCTAAACTTTCTAGGATAATCATATAATTCATCAACATGCGATATATCAAAACTTCGCAACTTAATTCATCTATAAGAAGATCAATTTAACTAACGAAGTGTATTAAAATAGATTTCTCAGATAACACTGCCATTGTGACCATATATACAATTGTCCAATCAACGTGATTCCGAGTCCCATGGATAGAAAACTTATCAGACTTTTAAACACAATTTATTTGAACTAGAAATTCGAAATAAACACTTCAGTGTGACGTTTCGAAGTCATGTTAGTATGCATACCACCACGTGGGCCGAATTCAGGGCTCGAGTTCAGGTAGGGCGGACCGCGAACATTGAACGCTTACTGTCAACGGTCAACTTCCGTGATAACGGTGTTGTTTATTAATATTTAATTAAATGATATTCAAAAAATCGTCCGGACTAGAATTAGAAGAACTAAATACACCACTAGAACTAGAACTAGGTACCAACTTCCATTTCGGATGAAAAAATCGTTATATAATCTATAAAATGTTCTAATTTATTTTTCAATCAAACATGCAATATATATTAACAAAAATATCAATATTCAGTTTACAATTAAAGTTAATTAAACAACCATTATTATATTAACAAAGTTGAAATTATTTATGTGCTTATATCAATTTTATGTGCTTATGTGATTTCACTTTTCCGCAATCGATTTTTTGGTGAAAGAAAAGTGGAACTTTCTATTAATTAAATAAGTTTTGTTGAAAGTCTCCTCATGACACTAAGGCCATTTTTTTTTTACAAATTCATTCATCATTAATTGACCAAACTCTCAAATAAATTGATTAGAGAAAAAAAAAATCAAAAAGAGGGACAAATCACCGGTTAAAATCTTTCTATTTGCATTAAAACCGGTAAAATGAACACATATTATTTTGTTTCGTTGAATGTCACAAATTAGTGCTTGCCATGATGGTAAACATATCAATATACTTTAGCAAAGGCCACAGGTTCAAATCCACTTTGCACTTGTTTTTGGTAAAAATTGTTTCCAAAAATTACAACATATTGGTCATTGGAAGGTTTCGAACCCGGGACCTCTGATTTAAAAAAGAAAGTGACAGTCAACTGAGCTACCAAGGATGATTGTAAATAAGATGAAGTAACAGATATATAATATAAATCTTTTATCTATTCTCAACAAAAAAAATTTCTTCTCGACAAATTCAGCTAGGGCGGCCGCCCTAGCTGGCCACCCCCTAGATCCGCCACTGACCTGAAGTGAACTTAACCTGTTAAGGATAGGAAATGCGATGAGTTTTGAGCAACTTAATAGGAATACGATCCTAGTTGTGCAATCCCAAATAGAAGGAATAAATTCACATGCCAAACATTCATAACGTTCTTTCCTAATTCCTGTGATCTCAAGTTTCCGAAGAACCACTTTTATATTCTTGAATTTAACAACACTAACGGGCTAAGGTTTCATACAACCAAACAAACTTGTCTTTGTAGAAGATTGGGAAACAACCGTTTGGTTCTTACTCTTCCAAGATATTAGAAAATCACAAAAAAATATACAAAAATTAATGATAAATTCATATGGGTTGCGTTACTAGCCCAATCGTCATCAGAGTACACGCATAGCTCTAAAGACGAGGTCAACAAAAATAAAACACTCTAAAAGCAAGTTCGAAGAAAATAGTGCAAAATACAAACAACAACAACCCAATGAACTATATAGTAGGAGATACAACAAATTGACTCACGAACAACATTGACAATATTTGGATAAGTAATAGTGAGATATACCAAATAACCAATAATACTACAATATAAAGTAGGATTTGTCAAAAGTATGCTAATAAAAGACGGATACCAAACATTGGTCTCGAGAAGAGTATCAATAACTCGAGTAATAGTAAGATCAGCACACTCAATGATGTCTGTGACATACTTAGATTGAGATAGAAGATAACTCTAAGGAGCATAAGCAACCTCTGTGCCCAAGAACCAACGAAGAGGGTTCAAGTCCTTCATTAAAAATTAACGAGCTAATTCAACTTAATGAAAACAATCCCATCAAAATGATAGTCAATAATAATCAAATAATCAACATAGGAAAAAGGAATAACATGACCTACTGAGGTGTAGTGAATAAATAGAGCAGAATCATGATGACTTGAGGAAAAATCAAGAGAGGTAATAATAGTAAAAAACTTCTCAAACTAGGAACAAGGTGCCTATTTGAGACCGTATAGCTTTTTCTTGAGTTTGCAAAAATCTCCATGGTTGTGAAAAACATAAGGGGTACCATATAAACGTGATGAAATGCATACATTATTTTACTGGTAGTGTAAGAATTTTTGAGTCTAATCTTCAATATTCAGGCTCAGTCTTCAACCAAAACAACACCAACCAAAGAGGCTTCGACCCACACAACTCACACACTCCAGTTGCCACTAGTTTTCTCACCCACAAAAGGCATACTAGGTGGTGGTGATTTGAGGCCACAAAGGCAAAGGAAAGGGGCACCACAAAGGAGACAAGGAAGAGACCAATACACAAAGTAACAACACCAATTTTGGAGCACCAAGCTGGCCGAAAATATCTCTTACCAAGGAGCAGCTGGTTCCCCCCCAATCCTCTCAAATCTCACACACTAAGTTAACCAAGAGAATAGATACATATAGGATGGGTATTAGGTCACACAAAATTAGGCCAAGACATTAATTGGGTCGCTAATAAAGACCACAACTATCCAATAGGAATGGGCTAATGAAATCACCATCCAACCCAATAATTTGGACCATCCATGAGTGTTACGCCACGGGCAACATTAATTCAATTAAGTTGCTTCTAGTGGCCCCAAGTTGTTACGGGTCGAGTCATCGCTAAGGTATCGATATAATTTATCCAACAACAGTTTTTCATCATCGCTCAGATTTATTGGGTATCAAAACCAAACAAATCTCCACCTTGATCCCAATAAATCTGCAAGCAATCAAACACACAGTTTATACTTGCACAATCAAGGTAACCAATAAAATTGGTATTACAGACCTTATCTCGTGTTTCGCACCTGAAACACATACCATACCTGCTTCATGTACTCACCAGGGCTAAGATTAAGAACACCCAAGTATAAGCAAATAATCACAGCAATCAATTAAGAGCAAATAAACATATGACGGAGATATCATATAGGATAACATATATCTTATCAAACATGTTCACACAGAACAACAGATTAACACCAAGTCAATCAACAGGCCAATACATACGCAACAAATGCATAAATGACCTCACGAAGATCTCATCACACTTATCCTATCACATTCCGTGTTGCTCACTCCTCGAGAACACATATCTCACATCATCGCCCACCATGCTCACTAGACTAATCACTCAACCAAACACATGTCTAATTGGCAAGTCTCTATAGATCCTAAGTTTTCTAGACAATCCTCTATCACCACATCACTTCTCCAACCTAAGTGGATAATGGGTCTCCACCTAATAGAAGTGATAGAAGTGTCCCACTCGCACTCCTCCTGGTCAGGGTCTTTTACAGATAAAAGATTCCGACATTTGATCACATCTCCACTCGTGATCCAAATGTCACACTCCACATCCCCAGGTACAAACCACCTATGTATCCCTAGGCATCTATACTCCACCTTACCAAAAGACATACAAACGCTGCTAATGCATCCCAAATCCACTAGGGCAAATCAATACCTTTCGACGACCACAAAGGTTAGGGCTCAATTTAAAATTGACCCACACACCACAAGGTTACTCCAACACCGACGCTCAAAAAATCCACAAAGGATTAATCCCACAAAGGGAAGGGTGGCACTCACAAAGAGAAAAGAAGAAAGAGTTGGTTACTCCACCACAAAAGAGTCTCACACAGAAAACGAAGATAATCCTCACAGGCTGCCTCATATAATCTCACAAGCCACACAGGCTCACAAAGATGAAGGAAAAAATAGTTGCCCCTCTTACTTCTCACTACTACACACTCTCACACCACTCACAGAACAAAACGGAGTACACCATAGATCTCAACCCACTATGCATGCAAACAATTACACCAAGTAATATGATCACTCCAATTCATGTTAATGCATATATCAAACACATTGAAAAATGAACACATAATCACGCAACAGAATTAAGCAATCATACACATGCAAAAATGATTACACACGGATGCACGTGCAATAATCAAGTTTACCCTAAATAAACCTCACATATGTCATCACTCGACCCAAACACAGATTTTCCCTCACAACTCTCACCAACTTTCCTTTTATTATCATTCATAGGACAGTCTATTTCAACCATGTCCAATTACTGTAGTTAAAACATCTTAATTTTCGCGTTTGCCTTAGACCACATTTGCCATCAAAAAGTTTTATGAAAAACATTTTCGCTTTGCCAAGTTAAAAATGCCACAATTTTCATTAAAACATGCACACCTCATAATGTGTCGTCATTTTACCCCAAAAATGCACAGAACGCAAAATGCAACCAACAACGACCACAAGTAAAGTACCGACACAATTCACACAAAATAGTTAAGTAAACTTTTCTAAGGCCACGTGCAATTCTAATAATGAAAAAAATTTAATTGACAACAATTTTACAGAGAATTTAAGGTAAATAATTAACAAGTAATTCTTAGGTCTAGCAACATGTAATGGTTACCACTTCATAGTAACCACAAACCTAATGTCACCCCACACGATGACTTCTAATGCGAAAAATAAATTATCATACACAATAATTTTAACTCACACAACTCACACACTCCGGTTGCTACTAGTTTTCTCACCCACAAAGGCCACACTAGGTGGTGGTGATTTGAGGCCACAAAGGCAAAGGAAAGGGACACCACAAAGGAGACAAGGAAGAGACCAGTACACAAAGTAACAACACCGATTTTGGAGCACGAAGCTGACGAAAATATCTCTTCAAGAGGCTGCTTGTTTTTGTCCACCAAGGAGCAGCCGGTTCCCCCCCCCCCCCCCAATCCTCCCAAATTTCACACACTAAGTTACCCAAGAGAATAGATACATATAGGATGGGTATTAGGTCACACAAAATTGGGCCAAGATATTAATTGGGCCACCAATAAAGACCGCAACTATCCAAAAGGAATGGGCCAATGAAATAACCATCCAACCCAATAACTTGGACCATCCATGAGTGTTGGGCCACGAGCAACATTAACCCAATTAAGTTGCTTCTAGTGGCCTCGAGTTGTTTTCGGGTCGAGCCATCGCTAAGGTATCGATATAATTTATCCAACAACGATTTTTCATCATCGCTCGGATTTATTGGGTATCAAAACCCAACATGTAGGATTAAAATATGAGTGACATTTTGTCCCTCACCATAACCTAAAAACACACAAACAATAGAGCATGAAGTAAACTTGCTATGCTATTGTACCATAGGATGAAGAACAAAACAAGTGCATTAAAAACTCTAAAGAAATAATAATCAGGAGGAGGCCCATAAAATGTTTCAAAAGGTGACAAACCGAAAGTGTGAGAATATGGAATTTTAATGATTAAACGAACAATAGTAAGGATTTCTTTATCTTGAATTCGCTAGGAATTTTGGTAGACAATACGAGAGAACGAGAAATTTCAGCTATATGCATATGTATTCTTTCAGCAACACATTGTCTTTTAGGTATGGGGGATTGGCTTAAAAAGCCTAGTCAACCATAATTTTTGGTAAAATAGCATATATCAATACTTATTGTTCAAATCGCCTAGAGTTTATTAGATCATGTATTAAAAGTCTTAAATACCCTTATTTGAAATGTCCAAAACGTCCAATTTCAAACCATAATTTACCAAAATCCCGTAACATAAATTTCTACTTTCATTCTCACTTCTCATACCCAATGTAAAACCAACGACAAAATGGCATGATGTCTTTTTAAACGACTAAGTACGGTTTTAATAAATTTTGTATTTATTTCACTTTATGTTCCCTCGTATCCACATGGAAATTAATGAAAAACATGTTTTAACTATATTTTGAGCTAAATTTAGATTTCGTAACTAAAATGATATGCTAACGTTATAAATGATTTGATAACGTTTTAACTAATTTTGTATTTGTTTCACTTTATATTCTCTCGTAGCCACACAAAAAATAAAAAAAAAATCATTATATTTAGAGTGAAATCGATAAACAATATTAAACTTCTAAAATCAATAAAAAATCACCAGAGAGTTATCAACAACATTGTTCTATGAGTAAACTATACTATTCTTCACTATGAATGAAGGTAAATATCCTAAATTTCATTATATTTCAATTATAGATATGATACTCAAAAAATAGTTTGTTTTAACTTACATAAATCTTTTAAGATGTTCAAAAACATGATCGAATAGTTTTAAAGTGAAATTAAGACTTTGTGATCCAAAATGACATGTTGACATTTCAACTAGTTTTGTATTCATTTCACTTTATATTCACTTATATTTATATACAAATTAAACAAATTCAAGTTTTTAGCATATTTGAATAGCAAGTTAGATACAAAATTCATCCAATAGTGACCAACAATATTGTTTTATAAGTAACTTATACTTTACTTCATTACGAATAAAGGTAACTGTAATGACGTGCTATCGTTATAAATGACGTGACGACGTTTTAACTAATTTTGTGTTTGTTTCACTTTATATTCTTTCGTAGCCACATGAAAATGAAAATAGAAAAAAAAAATTCACTATATTTAGAATAAAATCGATAAACAACATTAAACTTCCAAGATCAATTAAAAAATAAAATAAAAGTTCACCCGATAGTGATCAACAACATTATTCCATAAGTAAACTAGACTAGTCATATGAAGGTAAGTATCTTAAATTTCATTATATTTCAATTATATATAAGATACTCAAAAAATTAGTTTGTTTAACTTATATTAGTCTTTAAGATGTTCAAAAATATGATCGCATAGTTTTAAGGTGAAATCGAGACACTATGACCCAAAATGACATGCTGACATTTTAAATGATTAGTTACCATTTCAACTAGTTTTGTGTTCATTTCACTTTATATTCTCTTTATATTTATATAAAAGTTAAAACGAAATCAAGTTTTTGTCATGTTTGAACAACAAGTTAGATACAAAGTTCATCCGATAGTGACCAAATAACTTACACTCTACTTTACTATGAATAAAGGAAAGTAATACAAATTCCATTATATTCCAATTGTGATATAAGATACTCAACAAATTAGTTAATTCAATATGTACAAGTTTACTAAGATGTTTCAAACTATGATTGACTAGTTTTTAGTGAAATTGAGACCATGTGGCCCAAAACGGCATCTAATCGTTTTAAATGCATAGTTGACGTTTCTACTCATTTAGTGTCCATTTTGGTTCATTCACACCCGTAACCACATGAAAATTTAGGGATGAAAGTTTTAAATATATTTCAACATATTGTTCAACATGTACAAGTCTTATATGATGTTCGAAACACTATTTTTTAATTTTGGAGTGAATTTGAAACTCCTTGATCCAAAACGATATGTTGTCATTTTATACGTAAGGGTGTCATTTAGGGGGTAGAGTATGCAAAAATATAGCACATCTCCCACTAAAATCGATCCATCACTTAAAATGGCACATGAACGTTTTAAACGAAAACCGACCTATCACCTAAAATGGAACGTGAACGTTTAAAACGTATGGCTACCATTTTTTTAACTCAGTGTTCATCTACCGCACATTGAATAATGAAATTGGGGCTCGATTGATCTACAATTCTATCAATTCGAGCATTACCCACGATCTCATGACCCTCAATTTCAATTCTAGTAGTCGAATTTGGAGCAATAACCTTAGGAACAACCTAAATTGAAACGGACAGGTCCTCCTTGCGTTCATACTCCTATGGCAAATTAATTCTAGAATTGTGGTCGACAATTGGCACAATTGATGGAGAACCCATAGATATTCCATCATCATTTGTAATTCCCCTCATTGAATTAAACATTTGGAATGGTATAGATTCATCAAATCCTTGAGTTCCAAATTTTCGCAAAGAACCCTTACTTCATACATGAATTCGTTGAGTTTTGGTTGACAATAAAGAAAAACGTAAGTAACAATTATGGTATCCAAAACATATCACGTATAGTCGTTCAATATGTAAAAGTCATATATGATGTTTCAAATACTAGTTTACTAGTTTCGGAGTGAAATCGATACCCCGTAAACTAAAACGGCATCTGGTCATTTTAAATGTATAAATGTCATTTTTACTCATTTAGCATTTGTTTCGGCTCATTCACACCCGTAACCGCATGAAAGTTTATGGATGAAAGTTTTAACTATATTTCGACGTTACAGTTAACACACTTGTTCAAATTATAGTAATCCACTTCATAATTTGGTAGGAAACTACACTACATTTGACAATAAAGAAAATGTAAGTAGCATGTTATCTAAAACGTAGCACATGTCGTGTAGTCGTTCAATGCGTACAAATCATGTATGATATTTCAAACACAATTTTTTTTTTTTTTTTTTGGGGGGGGGGGGGGGGGGGGGGGGGGAGCACTTTTGCGAAAGTCTATTTTTACTTTTATCTTCAATGGGAATCACATACTCAAATAAGTGTTTCATTTATACAATAAAAATCATAAAACGATCATGTTAATTAATCAATGAACAAAGATGAAGAATTTACAATCACGTTAAGTGATATTTAGTACAACTCATTTTATAAAAACAAATAAGCAGCAGGGTCTCATTTTCAGAATTACATAAATGACAGGATGCCATTTTCAGAAGTAAATAAACTTCAGGGTGCCAGTAAGAAGTCAAATAAGAATTGTCAGAGACGATAAACCTGCTCAAGAATTTGCCATAGAAAATTAAAAAAGGTCAACAACTTCAACTCGACAAACCTGAAAGTAAAATAATTATACGTTGTGGGCTTTAGAAGAAACGCACCAAACAACTTCTTACTTAGGCATTCACCCATTGTGTGATGCTTACAACCAAATATAACTGTACCTCGTTCATCACTTCTTAGATTCCTAACACGTCCGCTAAAATTGCCCAATGAAGAAGAAGATTCAGATTTTTCCTTCATGTTCATCTTAGTATTTCTTCCTCGCTCCATCTGCAATTACAGGAGAAATATCATTATTAAACTAAAACTAAATGCAACAGCTGAAGCTACGTAGCAAACAACGCAACAATGGGCAGCATCAATGACATCCTTGTGCAGATCAATCACCTTTAAGCATAAATGAAACAACAGAACAAAGCCAACCAACAAATATAAAAATTGAGAAGAATACTCTACATTGACAACTCTTTGGCAAATACCTTTCCTTTATACTTCTATTTTCTTGACAAATACCAATATTTATGTAACAAAGCATAAATGACAAGCTCCAAATATAACATCCAACATTAAAATAGTCTCATTCAAAAGATATGACATAAACACAAGCAGAAAACAACAACACAGGTGATTAAAACTATGCTAGTTTACTCGTTTTCCAAAAGTTTCTTGCTGAAACTTTATAATGTTTTCCATTCAAAAACACGAATATTTGGTGGCAGTGATCCAAGCTGGAAAAACATTAAGAAGGTTATGTTTGGTATACAATATCAGTGAAAAGAACTAGAATAGTTTGTGGTTACATTACAGAAACACTTCAATCCTTGCACCGCTATTTGAATGCCGAGTACGAAATACACAAAAAAGAAAACACAATTTCAATCAAGCTTCAGTATTGTAAACACTGAACACACACAAACCACAAGTTAGAGTTACACATGCTTTAGCCCATTAATGTCCCCCAAGAATTTATCCCTCGTCCAATCGAAATAATCCTTTCTAATATGAAGCAAATTGTACTCTGATAAACACTCACAAACCATAAGTTACTGTTACACATTCTCTAACATATAATTTCCTCCCAAATTTAACCCTCAACTCGTACAACCCCAAAAGAATTGTATTTGAAGACTCCCCATAATAATTTTTTGTCCAACCATAAAAAATTAATCGTTTCCCCCATCGAGCTTTGAGTAACGATCATTTCTGTTTTTATTTTACGCTACCCATTAGGCTCGAAAAAAGGATAGTTCTTCTAGAACCTCAAACCAGATTTTGTATGTCAGTAAATAAAAATAAAATCAATACAAATTGAAGCAATGAATAATAGCATGCCGACAACTTCAGTCACTTAGTTTAAAACAAACTGTAATACTTGTTTTACATAGGTTGATAATCAATTTACTACGGACAATCAGTTTGGGGAAAAGCTAATTCCTACAAGAAAAGGCATTACTAAATACCTTCTCCAGCTGATTCCTTTACAGAATGCAAAGTAGTCATGTAACTATTTCTCAGAGCTGCGGCTAGCTTTGTCAGTGGCTTCCGAGGCCAACCAACCTATCAAATTTAACATGGAAATAAGCTATTTAGCGATTAATGTTTCCACAAATAATAATAATAATAATAAGAAGAAGAGATGATGTTGATTATATAGATTTGGCATAGTGTCATTCGAATTGGGAGGAAGAGATTGTCGCCTTCAAGAGAGAAGAAGAATTTAGGGTCAAGCGTCTGTAAGGGAGAAGGAAAATTGGAAATTCACTGTGATGTAATAAAGATAATTTAGGTAATCTATTAATTTTTATTTAAAATATTAATTTTAAAACTTTAATCTTGGTCAAAAGCTAAATTTGCAAAGTGTAATATGAGATGGGTTATTTGACCCAATTACCACTTTAGGTACTCGTCAGCTCGATCGCTCGACTCATTAAAATACGAGCAATGAGCTGCTCGGGAGCTCGAGCCGAGCTGCTCGTGAGCTCACGAGCTCGTGGTTTAAAGGGCCGAGCCGGCCATTGACAACTCTAGTACAATTCACTCTAAGCAATCAAGTCAAAATTTGATTAGCCATTTCCATTATCTTCAAAGGAGACTCCTCAAACAAATTCTTAGGAACATAACTTGCCTCTTTAAATATATTCCACTTAATCTTTCCTTCCGAGTTCCGATCATTAAATAATACAATCATACCATATGTACATTTTTCTTTACATTATTTTTGACATTGTATCATGTGTCGACACATGTTTGTAAAGTTAAACCCCTCCCCCCCCCCCCCCCCCACACACACACACACACACATTTCCGGCCAACACTCTTTGAATTCCTACGCAATGTTTAAAAAGGTGTAATCCATGAAATGTACACTTATTATTATTTTAAATAATAATATAACCTTTACTTTTATAACGAATGCCCACCCTTGAAGGGTAAATTAAATGATTTTTGTGAATATTGGTTCCTCTAGGGACTTGTTTTGCAACGATTTTCTCTATTTCGAGGTGTACTTCTATTGCCATCCATCTCTTCGACCATATCCTAAGCTGCTTTCATTCATTAAGATAAAAGAAGGTGTGTTACGTGATTCGTCTAATTGAACCTTCTCCTTCAATCGGAAGGCAAGCCGCTTAATAAATATATAGGCACAAATAAAAAAGTAATAAATTAAGAAGGCATCCGATAGTAATGTACTAATTTGCAATTAATCAAACTACTTGTAGATTCTGATTTATATCTTAGTTTATTGAATTTACAATTGGCAAAATCGCCATCTTTCATAACGAACACAATTAAGTTTACTTATTTTTAACCACATAATCTTCCATACACCAAAAGTGTACCCATTTTCTGTATAAACCACTTTTCCCATTCGCAATTTTCTCGATTATTCCACATCTTGATTTTGGTTTAAAATGTGTTTGGGTTCATCCCGAAGGACACGTTGAACCGTTAATTTAAGACGGTCAAATAAATTATACTATTCGTAGTACGGAAAGATAAAGTAGAGTTTATTCGGGGGATAATATAAACAATTCAACTCTCACTATAAAAGGAACCTATCTATCATCAATCACCTGTCTATTGTTTGCAAGTAAAACACACGCTAATACGTGAATGGCAGCCAATTTGCAGAGCCGGATGCTGGCGAGCTTCGCTAAGCGATTTCTCAGCCAGATCACTCCTCCTAATTCCCTTCTCATTCCTTCATATTCTCTCACCAGGTATCTATATCCTATTACGTGTTGTAAAAAAATTTTATGGTTCATGCTTATCAGTGAATGTGAAAATTTCCTAGGAATTCACAAATGGTTTAGGTTACTCGGCTTTCCCCATTAATAGCTTCAATTTTTTCATTTCCATGTCAAATTTTCTTTTAAAAAAAATTAACTTTTATTATTTAGAGTTCAGTTTTCACTGGATTTTGGCGGAATTAATATGATTTTTTTCAATTTTTTTTTTTTTTTTTCCGAATATTCGGATATTTCCTGTAGTTTCAACTAAGATATGTTAAAATATTCCTTTTCTTAATGGTTAGGTTAATATTATTTTGGATGAGGACTGCTATTTCAATGAGATTCTAAATATTTTTATACTCCTGATTTTTCCGTTTTTCTTTTATTAAGTAGGAAAAACTATTTTAATCAATTGAGTTATAAGATTTAGAAATTTAGATCTGGTTTTGCTTGGTAAGGGTTTTAATGTGTCGGTTTGCTATTGGTTAAGTCTGCAAAAATCTGGATTAAGGCCATTCCTTGGTATAATGTACTGCTAATTAAATAAGCACCTATTGTACGACAGAAATCTTACACTAGTTGGGGATCTAAGATCTTTGGTAAATTATTTAGTGGGTGCAAATACGTACTTATACTTAAATTGTAAATTAGGTGCGACTTATGGCTCATATCAACTGAAATGAAGAGCTTTTAGCACTCTTACATCCCACTGACTACATTTTTGTTTATCTATTCCTACTTGACTTCTCAGGTTTAAGGCCATCTTCTTTAGTAGCGATGTAGCTGTCAAAATTATGCTAATAAATAGTGTTCAAATTGTACATTCGAAATCTATTCTCCAGTCATGAATTTGATGGACGTCAGGTGTTGATCAAATCTGTTATCTAATTTGGATTCCTAGTAAGCAATGAAGATAAAAGGGGATAAAAGAATGATCAATATTACAAATGTGTTTGCGAAACAGAGTAGTAACATGAGTTAGCATGCAAGCCTCTATGCTCTAAATACTTGTATGGAAACAAAACTAAATAAAGAAATCAATCAGCTGTTCAATTATAAGTGAGAATGCAAATGGTGGAGAGTAAGAGATTCAAGCAACAAAAAAGGCTAAGACAAGTTATTATCTTTAATACTTCCATGCTTGAAACTTATATTAAACCAATATAATTGTTGTTATTTTCTATGGGTTCACTTCCCTTACCTCTAACATCATTGGTGCAAAGCGTGGAGGATTTTTGTATTATTTTCCTTATTAATGAGATAAATCTGGTTGCCAAAGACTGATCACTGCTTACCAAATAGACCAAATTCCTTGACATGTGATGAACGTCAATTCGTATTTGCACTTGCCGTTAGAGTACACTATTTAGGTTTTATGTACTTAATTCTAAAAAAAGGGGGTAGACAACTGAAAGTTGAGTGAAGTGGGGCACAATTATTTCCTTGATATCTGATTACTACCATTTCCTTGATTACAAAGTGATATCAATTCATTTATATATTTGCTTTTTGTTCTTATTATTTGCATGTTGCCTTGATATCAGATTTGTGATGTAAAAATTTATCCCGATTTGCAGGAGTGTGCATGTTTCTGTGTACAACAAGAATGTTGAGGAGAATGTAGTTGAGGAGACTGTCCAACCAACTGTAGTCCCGGATGATGTAATCTCACCTCTCTCTGACGAATACTGGGAACCTCACCCTGAGACCGGGGTGTTTGGCCCTGCAACTGATGATGATAAACCAGCTATAGGTGGGGAACCTCTGAGTGCTAATGGTGATTCAGTATTGGAGGAAAAAACCTTTTTCCGTCCTCTCGAGGATTTGGAGATACCACCCCCTGAGTTGCAGGGGGAAAACTGAAGTTGGTTCTACAATAGATAAGGCTTAATGTAATGTACTGAATGTCAACAAGTGCAGTGCAGCAGAATAGTACTACCTGCTATAATGTTGATAATAGTTACTTGTAATGTGATGCTTTTGTTATCTAACTGGTGGTTTACTTTTTCGCGGACAAGGTTTTGGCATCTTTCTTTGCTATGGAAATACATGTTCTGATAATTTCGTTGTGGGGATTGGTTTCCGAATTGAGTTGATTATCCTGTATCTATATGTAAATGTGAAGTGGGAGATTAAGAAACTTAGAACTATGGCTATCTGGTCTCAAACCGTGTCCAGGGTTTTGGTCACAAGATGTATTTACCTATCTGTACTGTTAGCTCATGTGATTGATATGCATTTTTGTCACCGGAGAAAAATGCCACGTCAACCAGCCCTGTTAATGTTGTTGTAAACATGATAATAAAATTGAGATGATGTTGCTTGGAAAATAACATATCTGGAAAAGAAATCTAATTTGAACAAAAAAGAGTTCTTTTTTTTTTTTTTTTTTTTTTTTTCTAATACGTAATTTCTGCATCCTTTTAACCGTTCATGTATATGATAATTGTAATTGGAGAATCTTTGTCTTCATAGACATGGATTGATTTTTGAAGAAAAGCACCAGCTAGTGGTGAACATGTCTACTTTTCAAATGTTAACACTGCATGCCTAAGAGATAAGTTGTCCCCTCCCTCTTTACAAAATTGGAATTGTATTGTTACAAAGTCTTGCTCTAGCGTTGCATCCAAGAAGTTCCTTAACCAGCAAGGCATAGAAGCGAACTTAGAGCAGATCAAAGTACTTATTAACATGTGGCCTTAAGGGTGACAGACATTAACTACCCTTTCTTTCAAAATATCAAAGGATGGAGGAAATTCGAATTGAAACAGGAGTGTCATCTCTCCTTCCTAACACTATAGGAGAGAATACCTTAGCAAGGATCCCCTCATGTCCAAACCTATATAAGGAATGACCCTCATTCTATATCTAGGTGTGCCTCCAATGAGCATTTAGCTCATGTGTAATTACGGAAGAAAATACACAACAACTACCAATTAATGGGTAAATTATATTAGTGGTAACTATATTTAACTCTCGTGTCAATAAGGTAACTGTACTTTAATATTATTCAACACTTCAACTTGATTTCATTTAAGGTAACTTCCGACAAAATTGATGACATGATAATCAGCAAATGATGGTTATTATTACAGGCAAGAATAAGTAAGGTCCACTAGGATCTACGTCCGCCGCAAAAGGGCCCCATTGCAAGTCCACTTCTCACTGAATATTCGTGCTGCGGCCACTAAGGCTCAATTGAGGCGAATAATACCTTGATCGTAGAAGCATCATTTAGCAATGTAAAGCACAGAACCCAAACACTTGTTAATAATTCAATTAATGGTCTCGATTACCAAATTGTCCAAAGGCCTCCGACTAAGCCTCGGTGGCAAAACTATAAAAAATAGATTTTAATGCAATAAACTCATGCGTTCACACTGTTGGGTTTTTTTGATACCCAATAAATTCGGGCTATGATGTTAAATCGGTATATTTAGTTGGATAATATTTCATAGGTTTCGGCCGATGATTGAAATGATATGTTGACACCACAATCGAACCAATCGAATCACGTAACCCACTTGGACCATTCGAAGTAACCTAATTGTATTAGTGTTTCTCATGGCCCGACCCGAACGTTTTGGATGACTTTCAGGGTTAGCCCACTTATTCTATCTGTTATTGGGCCCTGTTTGTTTGACCTAAAAGCCTAAACCCTAAACCTACTCTTAAACCTATTTAAGTTAGTTGTTAATGACCATTATAAGTGTGATAAAAGTGTTGAAGCCGTCCTTGCCTTGAGAATTAGAGACAAAACCGGTTTGCCTTCTTGCTTAGTGCATTTTCTTGCTTTGTGCTTGAGAGATCTTTTGTTCTTCTTCTCTACCTAGCCTTAGTGGCTCTTCTTGTGGCTATAACCCTTTATCATCAAGTCCTTTGTGGGCTGAAATCTGGAGCAACCAAGTTTGGTTTGGGAAGTGTTCGGTTTGGGATCGTTTTGGTCGATTGTGGTGTAGTTTGATGATTAACTGAGCCCGGTTTGGTGAAATCAAAGGTCAATAATATAACATATGGTATCAGAGCTTTAGGTGGTGATTTTTCCGGCCAAAATCAGTCCAGAAATCGAGCAGAAACCAGAAGAAAATTATGTCCCGTTTTTTGCCCAAAACCGGAACTTCAAAATTGATTTCCGGCAAATCCGTGGACTTTCTGGACAAACGGTGACCACTGGTGGAACGTGCAGGTCGAGGCGATTCTGGGTCACCTGCGCGTGGTGGTGACGGCGACCGGCGGCGGCGGCGCGTGGCGACTCCGGCGAGGCGCGTGCGGCGGAATCCGGCGACGGTCTCTTCAGGCAGTTTGTTCTACTTGATTTTGTGAACGTGCTGATATTTTTTGTTTAGTGTTTCAGGTTTCACAGAGAAAGTTGGACGATTTTGCCCTTGCTCGTTCGAAATTCCGTTTTACATTCTATCGGTTGCTGCAAACTTTAGGGCGAATAGTGGTGGCCCTAAAGTGTTAAATTGTATTCCTCGAAACTTACGGACTCAGATAAGTCCGCTCTGGTAAATTGGCTTATCCCGTTAAATTTCAGCACTAGCGCGTCATCGTGTGGGGTGACAATAGGATTGGGGTTACCGTGAAGGGGTAACCATTGCTTGTGCTAGAAATTAGGAATTAATTGTTCGTAGCTGTTACGTGATTGAAGTTTGTTCTTTTGATTAACTACAGCATATTATCGTTTTGTGCGTAAAACTGTTTTTTGTTGATATCTTTTTGCTTGCATTGACTATTCCCTAGAATACCTAGTTCTGCTTTGTGTGACTTAATTGTGACTTTGTGTTTCTTGTTTGAAAATGACAACGCACAAATTTGATTTGGGAATTTTTAATGGAAAATGTGATTTTTCTATTTGGCAACAAAAAATGAGAGGTATTTTGGTTCAACAAAAGGTTTCAAAAGCTATTGATGGGAGCTTTCCCGCTGATTTTTCAAAAGAACAAAAAGAAGAGGCTGATGAGCTTGCTTACACCTCTATTATTTTACACCTGTCTGACACTGTTTTGAGAAAAGTTGGAAAACTTGATTCTACAAAAGAACTTTGGAAAAAGTTGGAGGATTTATATTTGCTCAAATCTACTCCTAATAAACTGTACTTGCTTGAAAGGTTTTTCAGTTTCAAAATGGATCCTTCAAAAGACTTGGATGACAATTTGGATGTGTTTAACAAACTTGTTCAAGATATTGTTAACTGTGGTGAGTCGGTGTCTGAAACTTACAAAGCTATCATTTTGCTAAATGCTATACCTGATAATTATCGTGAAGTCAAAAATGCTATTAAGTATGGTAGAGACACCTTGACGCCTGAAATTGTCATTGACTCCCTTAGAAGTAAGGAGATGGAGATGAGAGCTGAAAAACATGATAAGGAAAGCGGTGAGTTGCATATGATGAGGAGTAGAATGAGATTTAAGCAAATGAGTTTAGGTAGAAATCAAAACAGTGGTGATTCAAGTAGCGACTCGAGTGATGATGATGGTAAGAAGAAGAGCAAGAAGTGGGACAAGTCTGGTGGTAGACGGTGTTACAGTTGTGGTAAGTCTGGACACTTCATTAGGGACTGTCCCAAAAGGAAGGATAGGCAGAATGGTAAGATGAGAGGTGATGCGAATCTGGCTATAGGGTCGATTGATGACCCTAGTGAGGTTTACTGAGTGTAACCCTAGTTACTGCATGTGCATCTGTGTGTAATCCTTTTCTGCATGTGTGTGATTACTTAATTCTGTTGCGTGGTTATATGTTACATTTTCAAATTGTTTGATATGTGCATTAGCATGTTTTAAGTGATCTTATTACTGTGTGTAATTGTTTGCATGAAGTGTGGGTTTTTGTGATGCATTTGCAGTGTGTTGTGTGTCTTATGGTAAGGTGGAGTATAGATGCCTAGGGGTACATTGGTTGTACCGTGGGATGTGGTGTGTGACATTTGGATCACGGTGGAGAGGTGATCAAATGTTGGAATCTTTTATCTGTAAGAGACCCTGATCAGGTGGAGTGCAAGTGAGGCACTTTTATCATTTCTGTTAGGTGGAGACCCATTATCCACGTAGGTTGGAGAAGTGATGTGTTGATAGAGGATTATCCCGAGAGCTTAGGATCTATAGAGATTTACCTGTTAGACATGAGTTTTGTTTGAGTGATTAGTCTAGTGAGCATGGTGGGCGATGATGTGAGATATGTGTTCTCGAGGTGTGTGAGCAACACGGAATGGGATAGGATAAGTGTGGTGAGATCTTTGTGAGGTCATTTATGCATTTGTTGCGTATGTGTTGGTAGTTAATTAACTTGTTAATCTGTTGTTCTGTGTGAACGTGTGTGATAATATCTCTGTGTTATCCTATATGATATCTCCGTCGCATGTTTTATTTGCTCTTGATTGATTGCTGTGCTTATCTGTTTCTACTTGGGTGTTCTTGACCTTAGCCCTGGTGAATATATGGAACAGATATGATATGTGTTTCAGGTGGAGACACGAGGTAAGGTCTGTGATGCCAATTTTATTGGTTACCTTGATTGTGCAAGTGTAAACTGTGTGTTTTGTCTACTTGCAGATTTATTGGGATCAAGGTGGAGATTTGTTGGGTTTTTTTGATACCCAATAAATCCGGGCTATGATGTTAAATCGGTATATTTAGTTGGATAATATTTCATAGGTTTCGGCCGATGATTGAAATGATATGTTGACACCACAATCGAACCAATCGAATCACGTAACCCACTTGGACCATTCGAAGTAACCTAATTGTATTAGTGTTTCTCATGGCCCGACCCGAACGTTTTGGATGACTTTCAGGGTTAGCCCACTTATTCTATCTGTTATTGGGCCCTGTTTGTTTGACCTAAAAGCCTAAACCCTAAACCTACTCTTAAACCTATTTAAGTTAGTTGTTAATGACCATTATAAGTGTGATAAAAGTGTTGAAGCCGTCCTTGCCTTGAGAATTAGAGACAAAACCGGTTTGCCTTCTTGCTTAGTGCATTTTCTTGCTTTGTGCTTGAGAGATCTTTTGTTCTTCTTCTCTACCTAGCCTTAGTGGCTCTTCTTGTGGCTATAACCCTTTATCATCAAGTCCTTTGTGGGCTGAAATCTGGAGCAACCAAGTTCGGTTTGGGAAGTGTTCGGTTTGGGATCGTTTTGGTCGATTGTGGTGTAGTTGGATGATTAACTGAGCCCGGTTTGGTGAAATCAAAGGTCAATAATATAACATATGGTATCAGAGCTTTAGGTGGTGATTTTTCCGGCCAAAATCAGTCCAGAAATCGAGCAGAAACCAGAAGAAAATTTTGTCCCGTTTTTTGCCCAAAATCGGAACTTCAAAATTGATTTCCGGCAAATCCGTGGACTTTCTGGACAAACGGTGACCACTGGTGGAACGTGCAGGTCGAGGCGATTCTGGGTCACCTGCGCGTGGTGGTGACGGCGACCGGCGGCGACGGCGCGTGGCGACTCCGGCGAGGCGCGTGCGGCGGAATCCGGCGACGGTCTCTTCAGGCAGTTTGTTCTACTTGATTTTGTGAACGTGCTGATATTTTTTCTTTAGTGTTTCAGGTTTCACAGAGAAAGTTGGACGATTTTGCCCTTGCTCGTTCGAAATTCCGTTTTACATTCTATCGGTTGCTGCAAACTTTAGGGCGAATAGTGGTGGCCCTAAAGTGTTAAATTGTATTCCTCGAAACTTACGGACTCAGATAAGTCCGCTCTGGTAAATTGACTTATCCCGTTAAATTTCAGCACTAGCGCGTCATCGTGTGGGGTGACAATAGGATTGGGGTTACCGTGAAGGGGTAACCATTGCTTGTGCTAGAAATTAGGAATTAATTGTTCGTAGCTGTTACGTGATTGAAGTTTGTTCTTTTGATTAACTACAGCATATTATCGTTTTGTGCGTGAAACTGTTTTTTGTTGATATCTTTTTGCTTGCATTGACTATTCCCTAGAATACCTAGTTCTGCTTTGTGTGACTTAATTGTGACTTTGTGTTTCTTGTTTGAAAATGACAACGCACAAATTTGATTTGGGAATTTTTAATGGAAATGGTGATTTTTCTATTTGGCAACAAAAAATGAGAGGTATTTTGGTTCAACAAAAGGTTTCAAAAGCTATTGATGGGAGCTTTCCCGCTGATTTTTCAAAAGAACAAAAAGAAGAGGCTGATGAGCTTGCTTATACCTCTATTATTTTACACCTGTCTGACACTGTTTTGAGAAAAGTTGGAAAACTTGATTCTACAAAAGAACTTTGGAAAAAGTTGGAGGATTTATATTTGCTCAAATCTACTCCTAATAAACTGTACTTGCTTGAAAGGTTTTTCAGTTTCAAAATGGATCCTTCAAAAGACTTGGATGACAATTTGGATGTGTTTAACAAACTTGTTCAAGATATTGTTAACTGTGGTGAGTCGGTGTCTGAAACTTACAAAGCTATCATTTTGCTAAATGCTATACCTGATAATTATCGTGAAGTAAAAAATGCTATTAAGTATGGTAGAGACACCTTGACGCCTGAAATTGTCATTGACTCCCTTAGAAGTAAGGAGATGGAGATGAGAGCTGAAAAACATGATAAGGAAAGCGGTGAGTTGCATATGATGAGGAGTAGAATGAGATTTAAGCAAATGAGTTTAGGTAGAAATCAAAACAGTGGTGATTCAAGTAGCGACTCGAGTGATGATGATGGTAAGAAGAAGAGCAAGAAGTGGGACAAGTCTGGTGGTAGACGGTGTTACAGTTGTGGTAAGTCTGGACACTTCATTAGGGACTGTCCCAAAAGGAAGGATAGGCAGAATGGTAAGATGAGAGGTGATGCGAATCTGGCTATAGGGTCGATTGATGACCCTAGTGAGGTTTACTGAGTGTAACCCTAGTTACTGCATGTGCATCTGTGTGTAATCCTTTTCTGCATGTGTGTGATTACTTAATTCTGTTGCGTGGTTATATGTTACATTTTCAAATTGTTTGATATGTGCATTAGCATGTTTTAAGTGATCTTATTACTGTGTGTAATTGTTTGCATGAAGTGTGGGTTTTTGTGATGCATTTGCAGTGTGTTGTGTGTCTTATGGTAAGGTGGTGTATAGATGCCTAGGGGTACATTGGTTGTACCGTGGGATGTGGTGTGTGACATTTGGATCACGGTGGAGAGGTGATCAAATGTTGGAATCTTTTATCTGTAAGAGACCCTGATCAGGTGGAGTGCAAGTGAGGCACTTTTATCATTTCTGTTAGGTGGAGACCCATTATCCACGTAGGTTGGAGAAGTGATGTGTTGATAGAGGATTATCCCGAGAGCTTAGGATCTATAGAGATTTACCTGTTAGACATGAGTTTTGTTTGAGTGATTAGTCTAGTGAGCATGGTGGGCGATGATGTGAGATATGTGTTCTCGAGGTGTGTGAGCAACACGGAATGGGATAGGATAAGTGTGGTGAGATCTTTGTGAGGTCATTTATGCATTTGTTGCGTATGTGTTGGTAGTTAATTAACTTGTTAATCTGTTGTTCTGTGTGAACGTGTGTGATAATATCTCTGTGTTATCCTATATGATATCTCCGTCGCATGTTTTATTTGCTCTTGATTGATTGCTGTGCTTATCTGTTTCTACTTGGGTGTTCTTGACCTTAGCCCTGGTGAATATATGGAACAGATATGATATGTGTTTCAGGTGGAGACACGAGGTAAGGTCTGTGATGCCAATTTTATTGGTTACCTTGATTGTGCAAGTGTAAACTGTGTGTTTTGTCTACTTGCAGATTTATTGGGATCAAGGTGGAGATTTGTTGGGTTTTTTTGATACCCAATAAATCCGGGCTATGATGTTAAATCGGTATATTTAGTTGGATAATATTTCATAGGTTTCGGCCGATGATTGAAATGATATGTTGACACCACAATCGAACCAATCGAATCACGTAACCCACTTGGACCATTCGAAGTAACCTAATTGTATTAGTGTTGCTCATGGCCCGACCCGAACGTTTTGGATGGCTTTCAGGGTTAGCCCACTTATTCTATCTGTTATTGGGCCCTGTTTGTTTGACCTAAAAGCCTAAACCCTAAACCTACTCTTAAACCTATTTAAGTTAGTTGTTAATGACCATTATAAGTGTGATAAAAGTGTTGAAGCCGTCCTTGCCTTGAGAATTAGAGACAAAACCGGTTTGCCTTCTTGCTTAGTGCATTTTCTTGCTTTGTGCTTGAGAGATCTTTTGTTCTTCTTCTCTACCTAGCCTTAGTGGCTCTTCTTGTGGCTATAACCCTTTATCATCAAGTCCTTTGTGGGCTGAAATCTGGAGCAACCAAGTTTGGTTTGGGAAGTGTTCGGTTTGGGATCGTTTTGGTCGATTGTGGTGTAGTTTGATGATTAACTGAGCCCGGTTTGGTGAAATCAAAGGTCAATAATATAACACACACAATGTATTGGTTGACAAATATTACAAAAGTGCAAATCTCAACAAGAAATTTGAAAATTGGACTTAATTATGACGTTCAACAAAATGATGAAAGAATGTCAACTCCTAAAATAAACAAAAAGTCCCTGAAATCGTCTATAAATAGGGCCATTTACTCAATTAAAAAAGAGTTGAAAACTAAGATCCAATCTTCTAGACCCTAAAAAAGTCATCTCGGATCAAGGCAATGTTAAAGATTAACAATCGTGGAAATGTTAACATTCTCATATTAAAGGGCACTTTCAAGCCAAAATAAAACATTGCAAAAATCCCAATAGAAAACTTTGGCATTGGCTTTATAAAATAATTTCCATTTTTAAGATGATTAAGCATTTTGGCACTATTTGTGGGAATACGTAGAAGAGCCATGAGAAGAACACACGTAAGGAACATAAAATGTTAGAATGTATGGACCTGAATCACCTGATAGTGATGAGATTGAATTTCAATTCATCCCAATGGCAAAGAATGCTTGGAAAAGACGAATTTGGAGGTTGTAAAGAAGAATGGTCCAATTAATTCAAATGGTGGCCAACATGGCTATCAATCTACAACTTGTGAATGCCTTAAGTGAAAGTTCTTGATGCACTAGAGCCATGCATTTTTTCCTCCTAGAGAATGTAGAAGCAGGAGTAGAGTTGAAGGCTCGTTGCGAAGGTAGTGTGCACCGGGATACTCCCTACAATTATCTGACCCATCTGTCCACCCTTCGCGCAAGGTAAGCCAATTGTTCCATCATGAGTGAGGACAAAGACCTCTTAGGTCCATATCTATTCAAGGGGAGATAGGGATGGCTAAAAAAACCCGTTCAACCCGATACTTGTAGGGTCCCGTCTCGAATAGGGCCAGAATTACTCGCCTAACCAGGTAAATGGGGCGGGGACGGGGCAAAGGTCATTACCCCGAAGCGGGTACGGGGTGGGGATGAGAAACATAGTCCCTGCCCTGTTTAAAGTTAATTTCAAATTTAAGTTTTTTATCGAACGAAAATAATAAATTTATCATCATTTTAAAGAGAACATAAGGTAACAAAAATACTCGACAGGACGGAGGTAGAAATAGCCGACCCATCCCATGCCCGCCCCGTTGGCATCCATAAGGGGAGAGAGACAAAAACAAGGAAAAAAGGATGAACAATAGGATATGGCTAAAAATGAACAAGGAAAAAAAGACAATGTTGGACCGAAGGATCATAAGACATCCCAAGCCGTGATAATATTATCATGCTGCCGAAGAGTATGCAATACTCCAGAGTGAGTCATAAGAGGAGGGTTCAAATTGGTATATGGGTGACGCTCTTCGACTAAGCATTGCAAATACCACTCAACATATGACCATGATGCCGCCGAATGCAAACACTCCGAAGCGGCCACTCCAGCGAATTAAAGATTTCCAAAAAATTAAAAATTGAAAATCACACCTACTCCCATGGATTCACCTACCACCACCCACCCCTGCCTCCACGTCCTAAAAAAATTACCGAAAAAATTTCAATTCACTTTATATAATCAAGTTGTTGTCAGGTCTCATATGTTACTAATGGTGATCAAGTGTGTACTCAATGTGACTAATTGTGACCAAATTCGTGTTAAGTGTGATCGAATGTGACTTGAATATAATCAAGTCACAACCAGTGTACACAAATATTTGGTCACAAAATGGTCACCACAAACAAATCCCCTTACACCACGGACCAGCACCACAATCCAAATTTAAGTAAGGGGTCTTCCTGTAAGTAGGTAGGAAGACTGAATTATACAAATTTGTTTAAGCTGCGATGGATTGTTTGGAATGAATGGAATATGCTCCACTTGGTTTGACTGGTGCGATTATGTAGGCAAAAGATGAAAAGTTTAGTTTTGTAGTTCCTGAATTCTATAGTCTATTTATGACTTAGAATTATATACCAGTTCTAAGTTTTTAATTTTGGGAGTGTGAGAATACAAGTGATTTGGTAAGAGAGATCGCTCCTACAGCACATATCACTGCACCACCAATGCACACAGCACTGCACACAATACCACAATCGCAAACCACAGATCTGCAGCTCCGACCCCTCAAATTAGTTACAACGAGTCACAATTAACCAGTCACAATCGATCACAAACGATTACAATCGGTCACAAATAGTCACAACGAACTACCCGGTAGTCAAATCGTGATCTGGTCATAGATCAAAAAAGGTTCACCGACACCACGAACTCCGATCCAGCGCTAGAATTTTCGGCCACCGAACCACCACGATTGGAGGGAATCAAGTTCCAAGTTATTTTTGGGACACGAACATTGGAAGCGACATTAGCCTCCGATGTTGGAAAGCCAGCACAAGTGCCAATCCTTACATTAGTTGCAGCTTCCAATACACAGCCAAAAACCACCACAGCCACCAGGCCACAACCATAGCCAAAAACCCCCACCAAACACACCCACAACCTTACCAAATGCGACAGAAGGATTTTGGCGGCCTACTCCACGTCCGTCACCGGAAACAACGCCATCTTTAAATCCTTCAAGAGAAGCAACTTATTTGGATGGAAATTAGTTTTTTCTCACCAAGAATAGGTACCTACGTAGAAGCGGACAACATAAGTTTCTGAATCTGCCGGCGATAGACTATCGGAGAAATGGAGGCGGAATATCGGAGAGGCTCTGTGCTGGTAATGGTCAAGTGGAGAGAAACGGTTTTGGTTTTGGGAGCTTGTACACCCAGCAGTGAATTATAGTCGATCGAAGGCCCAAATTGGTTAAGCCGGATCTGAGGCGCCAGTTTTTTGATACAGTTAAGCTGAAGCATTTAGACACAGCAGCGTCTGTGATCTCTGGTGACGGCGTGAGGAAGGACAACAGAGAGAGAGAGAGAGATTGGATTGAAAATTAGGTTTAATTAAGGTTTTAATTATTAATTTAATTAACACCTGATTTTTAATAAAATAAACATTACACCTGATTTTTGAATTTGGAAATTTAAATACCTGGTTTTACGTAATTTTCTCGTAATTAATTGTGTATTAAAAGTTATTGGGCTTTGGACATCTAATATGGTATGGGTTTAATTACGTGTAGAGGCCAGATTTCTTTGGAATGTATTTCACGATGTGCCGAAATACATATGGAAAGATATATATGTAGGGGTCATGGTCCCCAAGTTATACGTGATTATTCACATTCTTTGTATCTTCACATCAACATAAGAATAACAAAAGAACGAATATTGAAAAGGAAGGTCCAGAACCCGCATCAAGAATTAAGAAGAAACAGTAAGATCAAGAAGCACGAATCAAGATTAAGAAACCAAAATCAAGAAGGTACATTTGATCTTAAAATATTCAATACAATAGATCAAGGTATGTTCTACACTTTATAATTCTCTTGGTGATTTGACATGTAGGATCTTGACAATAAAGAAAAGCGTTTAAATATATAGAGATTTTTAAAGTTTTCAACACATTATTTTCAGTTCGACAAGGGCATAATCGATTATATATAGCCTAAGCTTCAGTTCGGCCAGACACCTAGTGTGGTTATATAACTTCCCATGGGGCATGACTATTAGCACTATTAACTTTTAGACTTGTTTCGTCAACTAGCATCATATCACCTAGCATAATGCAAATAACTAAGATTAGCAATAGAAAATTGATGTTAAAAGATTAAGAAGGAAAATTCTCATTGATTAAAGTGAAACACCAAAAGCAAAAAAAGAAGCATAACAGGATCAGTAAAAAAGAGGTGGAAAAATCTTAAAGAGCCCTTAGCTCTTTCTTCAGGGTCTCAACCTCCTTAAGGACATAAGCAAAAGAAGCCAGCTCCTTGGCATCCCTTTGATGCTTAGACTTTTCCATGACAGCATTTTCTATCTCCAAGCAATGCACACCCCTATCTCCAAGTTTTTATCATTACAATTCGCAAGTTAACGCTACAATTCATCGGTCCAGAGTTTTTGTTGGCAACCACAACAACTGTACGACCAATCGAGAGTATTTCCAAAATGGCCAAGGCCAACTCTTCACGTGACGACGACTTCAGAAAGTTTATGACCTTTTCCTAGATGGGCTTACTCTTGGGCTTCTTATTAGAGCCCATCACTAGTATAGGGCCTTCAATACCTTCAATGAGATGTCCCATGCTATTTTCAGATAATAAATATGTCGAGTATGCAAGCCTATCCGCCTGGATTGAATTATGTTGGCTCTAACAAAACTAATGAACATTCCTCGCATGAAAGGATGGAGTGAGAATTTAATCTTCGATTCTTGAATAGAGCAATTGAAGACCGTACAGCTAGGATGTGGGAGATCAAAAATTTCTATGGGCTCATGGACTATCAGTTCAATCTTTATTCGAAGAGATTAAGTTCTCATTGGTCACTATTTTCATGAACCCTGATTTAGCCCATTCCAATCCGTATTTTTTTACCACAAGGGCCATTTTAGCATTGCCTTCTAGCACATCCCAACAGGATAATATGCCTCGTACGACAATTTTTTAAAGGCTCCATCATTTGGACATCGTTACCTTCACTTTCCCATCATCAGTAGTTTCTTCACTAGGAGACAAGTCTAAAAGAATGAATTTGAGGAAGGAGAATTTGTACTTGAGTTCTTTGAGAGCCTTCACTTTGGAAAACTTAAGCAGAGAACTCATATCCGAGAAAAATGAATTCCACTTTGGTCGTTTGATTGCAACGTGAAAATAGAAATCGAATTCAAAGGTACAACCACTTTAAACTGTATTTTCTTTGTTTTCATGTAAAATGAATTCTTGGTGAATTTTTATTTTCCAATTAACATATAATTGGAATTTCATTCCACATTTACATATCAAACGACCCTTACAGTTTCATGAAGACAAAGAAAATAATGATAACCTTCCCATTTTTAAGCATCCCAACCAAATTGACAGTTGTTGGTTGGGCTACCGTTAGATCTAGACCATTCATGGGAGGTTTAATCTGGACTTTAGAGTGCTAGCAGATGCCAAATTTAATTTCAAACGAACGGTCAAGATGCATCAAGTTCTCTATGCTCACACATCACGCCTCTAGTGTTCTGTTTAATGCACCTATCTAGGGGCTATAATCATTATAGCATAGGAAATATAACATGTAAAATATCGGAGAAATCTTGACTTCCACAAGCAACTTGTCATGCCAATATCAATTCGTTCAACTATATCATGACAGCTATCAACTAGGGTATTTCAAGCAAGTCATCAACTTAGAATAGGGGTGGCAAACGAGCTGGCTCGGCTCGTTGCCCACGAGCTCGAGCTCGTGGCTCGTTATAAAACGAGCTGAGCTTCTGTTTGGCTCGTTGCTCGTGGGCAAGCTCGGCTCGGCCCACGAGCTCGTACTGTAGCAAGTCGAGCCGAGCCGAGCAGCTCGCCTTTTTTGAATATATATATATATATTTTTTAACTATCATTCTAATAAAAAAATTAGACGAGCCGCTCGTCAAAAACGAGCTGAGCAAGCTCGGCTTGCCTACCGAGCCGGCCTGCTCGGCTCGTGCTCGAGCTCGTGAGCCGCTACAGTATGAGCCGAGCGGTCGAGCCGATGAGCCGCTCGGCTCGATTGCCACCACTAACTCAGAATAAGGTAAGTAGCTTCATAGTCATGATATTGTAACGTATCCCAGTAAAATATGCTCTAAACCAATAATGTAAATCTTATTCTAATAGGTACTCTTTCATGGCCTTCTTTTTACTGCATAGAGCTTCCATGTTGGACTCAAATTTTGTTATAGTATAAGCCTCTGATGTTGCCCTAAATAAAGTTGCAAGATAACTCCGTGAAAAAATTGTCTTCAAGTTCTTTTCCAGGTGATATGACAATTAACATGATGAGTAAACTGAAAAATATACTCCATTTTTAATACACTTTGTACGGTCAAATATAATCATAAGCTCATTTATATTACCTGTTATTAATCGTAACTTTTGAAAGAACTAAGTTCAGGATTCATCATTATCTAAATCAACTATTCCCGATGCGAGTGGAAATATTTAAGTTGCTACGGGTAGAGTACCTTTCATTCTCGATGTCAAGAATGTACCATCTACAGAAATTAGCCTTCACATTGAGTTGAGGAACCCATGTATACTTGGTCCCAAGGCTATAAAAAAGTATTTGAAGCGCCGATCATTTGTATTCGCATAACTTTCACGAGATTTTCCACGGATGAGTCCGTGTTGCGTATTTTTATATCGCAAGTGTACGATATCGAACAAGTAATATAGTGGACCTAAGAGTCCGGATTATCGTTCCCACGAAAACTATACTTTAGTATTGGATATATTTCTCCTACTACTATTTGATGAAAATAAACAAATTCTAAATTTAGATTATGTGTGGATGTTTTTTGAAAAACTAAATTCCTAGAAAGAATGACAATTGATAAAAGAATATTGGAGACAAACAGATCAAAGATTTAAGGGCCTGTTTGTTCTTGATTCTCTAATTCTACAGTAAATCAATTCTCATTTTCAACCACACATTCTTCAATAAAATAATATTTTCCATCACATCAATAGTTTTTTCTTCTTTTTCAACTACACATTTCCCATCATATCACTATTCAAAATCAATTCTTCCTCCAAAAAATCCCTACCAAACAAGCTCTAAATATGCGAGAAGTATTAGGGCAGAACAATTTCATCTAATGATCACCTTAGTTATAACAATTCAGGATTCTAGCCTAATGTAGTGTTCGGTCGAATTCTCCTACGGTATTCAATTTACCCCTCTCGAGTTCTCATTGAGCCTATTTAACTAAATCAATTCCATATCTCTATGCAAATTCTCCTTAGTTAAACGAATTAAGGCACTAGGAATTCATATAACGATCGCAGCACTTAGTATAGGTATCTCTACACGTTATACCTCGTTACCGGATTTTATTACACGTTCTAAGTTTCGAACTCACCTCTCGACTCGTAAAAAACTCAATAAATCATCAAATTATTGGCCAGATAATTTAAAGCATTGCACTCATAATAAAATCAACACATGGAAGAATAAAGCTCAAGAATTCATGAATTTAATAACTAAGGATTTCAAAAGATTACATTGTTCGCCCTAATAAATAAATTAGCTACTCATAATCAAAGCAATGAAATAAATGACAAAAGTTGAATACATCACCGGATTTAAATGATACAAAAGTTGGAAAAGAATTATTTCTTGCACCAAGATCTTCTTCCGCTTCCAATTCTTGATTTTGATTCGAATCCTTGATGTAAATCTTCTCGCAAATCCACGTTTATCTTGTGTTTTTCTCTCTATTTTGCAAGGTGTGGAACCCCTATTTCGTGCCTCTCTTAGCCTATTTATACTTCTCATACATCATTGGCCAATTTGGAGTCCTTTTTGTGGGCTTTTTCGTAGCCCAAAAAACCCTAATTTTCTTCGCGGTGCGGCGCTTGAGCGCTAGGTTGCAGCGCTTGAGCGCCGCGAAACTGACCAGAGTAGCGCTTGAGCGCTACCCCCAGCGCTTGAGCGCTACATGTGTAGCGCTTGAGCACTGCACCGCTGTTGAAATTTGCCCGTTTTGTTTTCCGGCGTTTGGGCGTCATTTCCTGGCGCTTGAGCGCCAAATTCCTGCTTCATTTCTTTGTTTATTTTGCTTCAACAACTCTTTTTCATCCTTTCATCTTTCCTTCAACCAAAACACTAACAAACACATTAAATTCGTTCGATAATCAACATATTAATCAAGCAAATGAGACTCCAATGGTACAAAATTCATGTGCAAAAACACACTCATCAAATACCCCCAAACTTAACATTTTCCTAGTCCTCGAGCAAACTCATACACAAAGAAAATCAACCATAAGAGAGCACATAACCCAACTTAGTTAGATAGCCTGTCGTTACTCAGGACTGAGATCAATGTATCACATCTATGAATGACTTCAAAATTACATAACAAGAGTCAATTTTCATTTATCCCATGCAAACGGGTGTGTGTGTGTGTGTGAATCAAGTATAGCGTTGACATTCACAATTTGGTTCAGTTCCCCTCCCGAACGGACAATTCTTTCCTTACATCGCTCGTTAGATTCACACACCCCCAAACTTGTTTTCTTTTATGCTCTCCCAATGGTGTATTCCTAAGCTCAATTTCATTCTTTTATGTTCTTACACCTCTCCAATTTGGATTCATTTAACCGACAACATCAACAGTCTATTCATGTGATGATCCTCCCAAAAGTGAGTGTTCAACAAACTAGCTTACGCTAAGTGATTCAAACCCACTAGTTATCTAAAGCCCCGAAAACAAACATCAAAATATTCCATTTTTGTTAGCCCTTTATTAACCTCACCCATATTTCTCTTCTTGACCCATGTAGCAAGCTTTTAGTCGGTAACTCCCCAGCTTTTGAATGCCAAAAGGGTACCAGGTCATAAGATACCCTGCTGACTTAATCACTCCAGTCAAAAAGGTGCCGGCGTGAGACATAAGCTAAATTAGAGCAGTTTTTTTTTTTAAACTCAGAACACAATAGCAAGGGGTTAGATTCCTAGCATACAGTCATCATGAAGCATCCACTAGAGAGTCGAAACACTCCACACAAATTTTATAACAAGCACGGAATCATCACAATCCTAAACCATTTCCTTCACCAGTTAAAATGTTCCAAATATAGTTTAGTCAAGGGATTTGGTGAATCGTGAAATATGGGGTTAAGCCTCTAGGTCATGTCTCTAACTTAAGCATGTGAACCTCATGTTCGTGTACAACGCTATACCTCAATTCAGTGCATCAAAATCTTCACATTTGTCATGGATAAACGAAAATTACGACTCAAGCACATAATTTATCATCATTCACAAACTAATTCATTTTCTCAGCTATATTCATCATGGATGCACGACTATCCAACTCACACAAGCACACAAAAGTTGTAAATTCATAAAGAAAATGCAGATTTTTTGTTTTAATATAAAGCACACAAATCAATCATACAATCACAAAAAACACATAATAAACTAGCCATGCACACAACACATAAGCCAAAGAAAATGCCCCCAAACTTAAGATAAACATTGTCCCCAATGTTAAAAAGAAGAATAGAAAGGAGCACTTACCTGAGAAGATGCTAAGTGTCATTGAAAACTTAGATTGACCCCCTAATCGGTATAAACTTCTGTCCCATGATGAGTTGAATGTCAATCTTCATGTCTCTTGCGCTCACCCCCAACTTGAGTGTTGGCTATAATTTACCAAGAGAGATAGAATAACACAAGTAAGATAAACAAATGAATAAACGAACTAAAAATGAAAACGAGATAATAAAAACAAAGGATAGAACTTGGGTTGCCTTCCAAGAAGCGCTTCTTTATAGTCTTTAGCTAGACTGTGTCTCTTGACATGTTTGATCATGGTGGCTCAAACCATTTTATGCCATCATGACACGTTGTGCAATTTTCATTCATACACCCTTTTTGTGCTCTCCATATTTTGATATTTCCATTTTTATCTCTACCAAGAAGTCCACCGAAATCTGGTCTTCTATTCTTACAGCTTCGTTGACCAGGAGGTTTTTCTTCATCAATTTCACAGCAAAGATTGTTCTTGGAAGGTGTCTCAAGTGGGGTATAAATATTAAATATCTCTTGCTTGTCCTCCATCCTCAATATTAGTTCACCCTTCTCCATGTCAATTAGAGTCCGACCCGTTGCTAAGAATGGCATTCCCAGTATAATTGGAATGTCTCGATTTTCTGGTGTGTCCAATACAATGAAATCCACTGAAAATATTAAATTTCCTACTTTTATGAGCACATCCTCAACTTTGCCAAGTGGATTTGAAATTGTAGTATCAGCTAGTTGTAGCTTTATTGATGTTGGTTTGACTTCGCCCAATCCCAATTTCCTGTAAACAGAATATGACATTAGATTTACACTAGCACCTGTATCACATAATGCAGCAATTGTACATGAATTCCCAATTGAAATTGGCAAAGAAAAACTCCCTGGATCTTTCAACTTGGGAGGCAATTTGTTTAACACTCTTGCACTACTTTCCTCCGTTAATGCTACAACTTCAAACTCAGGAAGCTTTCTCTTCTTTGTCAACATCTCCTTCAAGAATTTTGTGTAGCTTGGAATTTGTAATATTACATCAATCAGCAGAATATTGATCTGAAGTTTCTTGAGAACCTCAAGGAAATTATCAAATTTTGTATCTGGTTTGTTCTTTTTGAGCCTTTGAGGAAAGGGTATGGGAGGAACATAAGCCTTGACTGGACTTGGTGTATTGGTAGTGAATGCCTCTATACTTTCTTTGTTCTCAATTGATGTGGATGTAGATTTTTCCTCCATTATAGTTTCATCAACACTTTCCCAATCTTCTTTTCTTTCTAGTTGTTTCACAGTAATCTCTGGTACTTGTGCTCCGCTCCTTGTAGTGATAGCATGAAGATTTTCCTCTATTGATTTCTTTTGAAGTCTTTGGGAGAATGGAAGTGGAGGTACATATGCTTTAACCTTTACAGGAGCCCTAAGTAGATCATATTCCATTACCTCTATTGCCACCACTTGCTCTTTAGGATTCGTCATTGTATTGCCTGGCAATGATCCCTGTGGACGTTCTGAAAGTTGTTGAGCTATCTGACCAATCTGTATCTCCAACTTCTTGATGGATGCTTGCTGATTTTGGAAATTAGTATCAATCTGTTGGAATACTTTGTCTGTTTTCTGCACATATTGATGAAACATCTCCCCCAAACTTGGTTTGTTCTCCTGCTGAGCATTATTTGGAACCTGTCCTGACTGATTTTCAGACCATCTGAAATTTGGGTGCTGTCTCCATCCTAGATTGTAAGTCTGAGAATACACGTTAAAATTGCAGGATCCATTTTGAATGAAGTTGACCTGTTCCTCTGGAAAACCCATGTACATACAGCTCTCTGTTGCATGATTAGCTCCACAATTTTTGCAAGTTGGACTACTTATTACAGCATGTGCTCCTCTCGTCTGTGCCTTCACTAACAGTTCCACCTGCTTTGTCAACGCTGCAATTTGGGCATTAGTGGATGTAGGGTGATCCACTTCATACACTTCAGGTGCTCGGGGTGGTGCCACTCTTTCTGAAGAAAACATTGAGTGCGAGGTAGCAATGAGCTCAAACAAATCCAGTGCTTCTTGTACTAATTTTCCCATGACTGATCCTCCCGCAGAACAATCTACCTGAGCTCTCGACATTGGTGAGAGTCCAGAGTAAAAGTACCACACCTGATCTCCATTTGGAATTCCATGATTTGGGCATCTTCGCATTAGTCCTTTGAATCTGTTCCATGCATCGTTAAAGCTCTCTCCATCATGTTGTTGGAAGGTTTGGATCTCCAACCTCAATTTGGCTACTTTAGCAGGTGGGAAGAATTTGTTACAAAATTTTCTGGTGAGATCTTCCCAAGTTGATATACTTGCATGAGGTTCAGCATCTAACCACCACAATGCGGCATCTCGAAGTGTGTAAGGAAATAACCTCAATTTGATGGCATCTTCATTGACCCCCGGGGCATAGAAGTTCTGGTAGTTTCGGAGAAATCTGTCTAAGTGTGTATTTGGATTCTCATGGGGCAACCCGTAGAATTGAAGAGTGTTGCTCATCAGATTTATCCATTCTGCCCTTATCTGAAAATTGTTGACTCCAAAATCTGGGTACACAATACTAGACCGCGCAGGTGAAGCAACAGGTGTCAAGAACATAGCAACGGGTAAATCTCCTTCATTTATTTCCCTTGGCCCCTGTAGCTGATTTTGTGGTGTAGCTGCTCTGGCCGCAGCTTGTCTTATTGGCTAAATTTGAACTGGAATGTTCTGATCATCCGCCATTTGATGTTGTTGTTTTTGTTTGTGTTCCTTGCGTCTTTGTCGAAAGGTACGTTCTATCTCCGAGTCAAACGGTTCAAGTGCGTCGCCTTGGCCACGGAGCATGCAATGAACACCGTTTTCTGTAAAGAAAATAAAAACAAAACACACTAAAATAGAAAAGGAGACAATAATAAACAAATAAAAGAGAGTGAAACAAATCAAACAATAGTAAACAAAAATAAATCCAAACTAAAAGTAAATAGTCCCCGGCAACGGCGCCAAAAACTTGTTGCGTATTTTTATATCGCAAGTGTACGATATCGAACAAGTAATATAGTGGACCTAAGAGTCCGGATTATCGTTCCCACGAAAACTATACTTTAGTATTGGATATATTTCTCCTACTACTATTTGATGAAAATAAACAAATTCTAAATTTAGATTATGATGAATGTGGATGTTTTTTGAAAAACTAAATTCCAAGAAAGAATGACAATTGATGAAAGAATATTGGAGACAAACAGATCAAAGATTTAAATATGCGAGAAGTATTAGGGCAGAACAATTTCATCTAATGATCACCTTAGTTATAACAATTCAAGATTCTAGCCTAATGTAGTGTTCGGTCGAATTCTCCTACGGTATTCAATTTACCCCTCTCGAGTTCTCATTGAGCCTATTTAACTAAATCAATTCCATATCTCTATGCAAATTCTCCTTAGTTAAATGAATTAAGGCACTAGAAATTCATATAACGATCGCAGCACTTAGTATAGGTAGATCTACACGTTATACCTCGTTACCGAATTTTATTACACGTTCTAAGTTTCGAACTCACCTCTCGACTCGTAAAAAACTCAATAAATCATCAAATTATTGGCCAGATAATTTAAAGCATTGCACTCATAATAAAATCAACACATGGAAAAATAAAGCTCAAGAATTCATGAATTTAATAACTAAGGGTTTCAAAAGATTACATTGTTCACCCTAATAAATAAATTAGCTACTCATAATCAAAGCAATGAAATAAATGACAAAAGTTGAATACATCACCGGATTTAAATGATACAAAAGTTGGAAAAGAATTATTTCTTGCACCAAGATCTTCTTCCGCTTCCAATTCTTGATTTTGATTCGAATCCTTAATGTAAATCTTCTCGCAAATCCACGTTTATCTTGTGTTTTTCTCTCTATTTTGCAAGGTGTGGAACCCCTATTTCGTGCCTCTCTTAGCCTATTTATACTTCTCATACATCATTGGCCAATTTGGAGTCCTTTTTGTGGGCTTTTTCGTAGCCCAAAAAACCCTAATTTTCTTCGCGGTGCGGCGCTTGAGCGCTAGGTTGCAGCGCTTGAGCGCCGCGAAATTGACCAGAGTAGCGCTTGAGCGCTACCCCCAGCGCTTGAGCGCTACATGTGTAGCGCTTGAGCACTGCACCGCTGTTGAAATTTGCCCGTTTTGTTTTCCGGCGTTTGGGCGTCATTTCCTGGCGCTTGAGCGCCAAATTCCTGCTTCATTTCTTTGTTTATTTTGCTTCAACAACTCTTTTTCATCCTTTCATCTTTCCTTCAACCAAAACACTAACAAACACATTAAATTCGTTCGATAATCAACATATTAACCAAGCAAATGAGGCTCCAATTGTACAAAATTCATGTGCAAAAACACACTCATCAGTCCGCAAGCAAATTGTTTAGCCATATACACTTAGTATAGCTTATGGTTATGCCGAACTCTCGACGAATGTCATTAATGATGTCCATTGGTCTGTAAACTTGGTTGGTGTCTTATTCCAATAATTATATATGAAGCATGCCTATGGTCTTTGTGACGAACACTCACGGAGCAAGAGTGATACCATTGTACTTTCGAACTTCGAAAATAAGACTTTCTACGATCTTGGTTGCTCGCAAGCGCCATTAGCAATTTTTATCAATACAAATAATTGTAAAAGTGCTCTTATTTGACTTGTTATCTTTGTATTCAAAGTGACACGTCACGGCCAGCAACTGTAATTTGGATATTAAATCATATTTTGATGAAAACAGCTGGTTGACTTGTACATCTTCATTTTCCAGAATTCTTACTGATGTTATACAATGGAGCGAACTTACACTTGCAGATACAATCTGACAACAGGGTTCATCCATGTATTAACTCCACATCATTGTCGTATGGTATAGGAGAATTATCTTCGCCATTTACTCTTCGATGACTATTTTCATTTTCATCAAAACCATCATCGTTGTCTATTCGAACATGTTCCTCTTCGATGTTCATATTTGTAATTTGTTCTCCATCCTCTATTAGTAATAAACGTCCTTCATCACCAAAATCTTCTTGATTTTCAACAACTTTATTCGTAAGGATTACAGAAAGAAAAGTACAGACATAAACAAACCACTTCACATTGTTGTCACAATCAATGATGGTCGGAGCAACTGGAGTCTTAGACATTATAGGGACGAAACTTGAAATCACTATTTTGTACAATTTTTTATTAACATTCAACACCTCTTTGACTTTATCATACAATTCCACATAAGAAATTATTTTCGCAACAAGAATAGACGTTGTTTTCCATTTCCCATTCTCTGCATATTTTCATTTCCATGTACCTTCAATTGACTGCTCGTATTTAACTGGATAACAAAATGATATTCATACCATATCCATGGTGCCCATAACTGTAATTCAACATAAAAATTTCATCAAACTTCAAACATCGTACAATACTGATAACGATATTTATTTCGTTATGGATTGCTCAAAACGATATTTAAGTCGTTATGTATAGAAAAAATCAAATGTATATTTTACAATAGAATAGCCAAACATGTCTTTACCAATTTACATTTCATTCCAATTAATACAAATAAGGGATAGTGAGAAAAAGGTTGGAAAGTAAACCATATCAAATCTCTAATCTAATGACAAAATGAATTCGAAATCATTGCTGACAAACGAACACCATAAACATATATACAATAAAATGAAGAAATGATTCAAAAAAAATGGAGAAAGAAAAGAACTCAAATATTGAAAATTTACAATACCCTCTCTTATTCTCCAAATACCCAACAAGAATGTTGTAAGATTTTATTACTCACTTCAATCAAATGAGCGTTCATAGGAATGAGAATGTAGAGCTTATTGTTTCATTATGTAAAGAAAATGATGATAAAAAAATGAAAAGAGGTTGCATACCCGTAGAGCCGATTTTTGTAGAAGAAATAGAAGTGGAATTCAATTAGTGTTAAATGGCAAATGAAATTGGATTTAAAGCAATAATGTCTTTTTGTATACCCTTACATTTTAGTCCTTTACAAATTGTATTTCCCACTTTTTATATATTTATGCCTTCTAACTAAAAAAATGGATGTTGAACTTTTTAAACTAATATTTGGTTTGACCAAGCCTTTTAAATGAAATCCACTTTTTCTTTCTTTATTCAAAAGATCGATATCAAGCGACCATGTGGTCAAATTTGAAGAACAAAAATGCGGAAACTGTAGGCTTAGATAAACCCAAAATATTATGATCAATAACAACAATGGCAACAAAAAAATATAATAATTTTAATTAAATTCTTGATCTTTAAAGATATTTGAATGTGGCAGGCGAGGAGCTAAGAAGGCTAAAAACGACGATGAAAAATTACCATTGGAAAACTTGCCATTTTTTGTGTTTGATGGTTTGTCTTAAGTTTCAAATGATAGCTATGAAATATTTAACTTTGATGATAGCTGGACTTAATTTTGAAGAAATGGGTAGGTGGCCAGAGGCGGTGGCCAATTTTATTATTTCTATTTTTGGGTAGGAGGTTGAGGTGGGACGTGGAAGGAAGAAGAAACAGTTTTCTTTTCTTTTATTTTAATTGTTTTGTCATACCCATCAAATATTTCATATTGGGTTTGGACCTCGACCCATTATCCATTCGGCCCATTTGTTTCTTTATATATATATATATATATGTGTGTGTGTGTGTGTGTGATCCATAATAATGTATGTTCTCTAACCTTATCCTCTTTCTTCTTTTGCACTCATTTTTTCTTTTATCCGGCCGTTGACTTGACTGTCGCAGTGCAAACGGTCGCCAAATCTTTTTCTTGACCGGCTGCCTTTGCCTCCTAAAGTAGTGTTTAGTATACAGGTGATGTCCACGTGGAGAGAACGTGGTGAGGATTCTGTTGGCACATTTTTTTGTGGTCAATAGATTGGTGCCGTATGTGGAAAACGGTACATTAACAACGTCACACCACATAGAAAAGGCCATTGAAAATATCTTTTTTCCAGGCTCTCGACCGAAAAAAGCAAAGATAGCAACTGAAGGAAGATGGCTACAGAAAGCTGGGCTGAAACGGAATTTTCCGGAAAAAATGAAAGTGGCAAACAGGAACAAAGAACCACATTCACGAAAATTGCATGAAAGAAAATAAAGAGATCGATGAAGCCAAACACAAAATAGGCAAAAATGCTATACGGTTTCAAGAAGAATGCCATTGTCACGCATTTTATACAACTTGAAAATGCCGCAAGTGTACGGTATCAAGTTTTGTAATACAGTGATGAGATAAAGAATGTCGAACCCACAGGGATTGAAGTTTGTTTTCCAATGAATACTATAATTGTGTAATTTCCACTTTATTTAGACAAACAATTTTTGGAATAAAGTTGTGATTTTTGTGCTAATGGTGATCAACTAAAATTTGCAAGTAAACGGAAACAAAATTCAAAGAAGTTATCAAATTATGAAAGCCTAGGGTATGATGTTATCACACTATCAACAATGTTTTTCAACCTATAATATGTCACCTCAATCAAATTTTTTTCTTAATTCATAGGCAAGAACCCCAATTAAATTATATTCCCTCTCGAGTGATAGAACCTATTTCTACAACTTAGGCATGTTTACTTATTGAGTTCATTTTTATTTAGGCTCATCGTTAACATCCTAGTATTATATTGAGCTTACATTGATGTGATAAAATATTCTTAACGTTGCACCTAGATTTCAATCTCCAAACTAATTGAAAGACTTATATTTTCGTAGCTATAGGATTTTTGCAGGGATGCATGATTTGTTAGACAGTTTTCTAAAAGTTAGAAGATTAGAATTCTTCTTAGTATGAATTCATTGCATATATTTAAACCTTATATGCTATCACTGATATTTATTTTGAATTTTTGAAACATAAAATTAAAGCCTAGAAACAAGAAAAAGTGGTAGTTGCCATGAAGTCTACCAATCGAACCGATTTGATCATTCTACCTATCCGTATCTACCCCCGGAGAGTTTCTGATCCTTAATCATTTATTTAAATTGTTTTTGCTCTTACATTAGGGACACTGTATTTTTTTGTGTGTGTGTTGGGGGGTGGGTGGGTAAGTATTAAGATACTTAGAATATATATTTTCTGGGGGTTAATTACCCCAATAGTCACTGAACTTTGGCCAAAATTTCCACCAGGTCACTGAACTTTCGAAAAATCACTCAATTGGTCACTGAACTTTAAAAATCACCTCTATGGTCACTAAATTTTGCAAAACGTTTCCCAGATGGTTACTGAACCCAATGACTATCTGGGAAACGTTTTGAAAAGTTCAATGATCCTGTAGAAATCTTTTGCAAAGTTCAGTGACCAATTGGGCGATTTTTAAAGTTCAGTGCCAATTGGGTGATTTTTCGAAAGTTCAGTGACTAGCCACGTAGTTTTTAAAGTTCAGTGACTTGGTGGAAACTTTCGGTAAAGTTTAGTGACTATTGAGGTAATTAACCCTATTTTCTGGTTTGTATAATTGTTTAATAAAAAATTGAAAAAAAAAACCAAAAATAATGTCTAGTTAGTATTGAATGACTTGTCGTGTATGATGATATTTATTTGTTTGAATTAATACAGCTTTAACTAGAACTGGATAATATCACATCTTATGCTTTTACTTGAGTACTTATCCTTGTTAGACTTGTTTACTTGAGCATATAGCCGTTGATTTAATTGTTGATGTTGTTGACCTATGCTTGAGTAAATTCCTAAATCCTTAATATAGAGACCAAACTACCAAAAAGCAGTTTGGGGGTTGAAAGGTTAGCGCTTGTATTCATACAAGTTTGATAGTTTGGAGTTCTCGAATCTCACCGTTGGTTGAAGGAGTTTGTGTTAAGTAGTCTAGAATGTGTACTGACCACTTTAAAAATTCGAATCTCGTATAGTGACATCTCTTTTCATAGTGTTTATAACTCGATTTATTAAGTCTATTAGGATATCTAAAACCTAGTACCCTACGGTGTTCTAACTTGGAAGTTATTGGCCTAAAACTCATTATAGGGGTCATTTAGAAAGTTGAATAAAAAGAAGTCTTACGCCATAAGACGTCAAAAAATAAATACACAATCAATATATATGTTCATAGAAAAGGAAAGGAAAAAAATGATAGATTTAGATTATCGAAGGCGTGAAGTGTCCAATAAAGATTTTGAGACTTGAACTTTAGAGATTGGCAGCGTGACTTTGAGAAAAACTTACCATTTTCCTTCTAGATTTACATGTATCTAATTTCGATCACTTTGTGTGGAAAAATACATTATAATGATAAGCACAAGGAGTGATAATAACACTCGAAATATTGTCAAGGGTTGCACTGAATAATGCTTTATATATATCAAATAATATATTGCATCATCAGAACCAACAACTCAGAATTATGAACTATTGGCAATATACAATTAATCATCTTTTGCACTAAGATATGATACTTGAGGACTAATAAGTTATTCATTATCGTCCCAAAGACAAAAATCATGTTCTTTCATTTCAAGTGAACAAATAACTTCCACGTATCAAATAGATGTTTCATTTTTCCATATAAATTATTTTCAGGATTTTTCAATAAAGTTGACTGATGAAGAATAATTCAATTGGCTAAATGCTCGATATACTTGCGGTGACAATTTTATTTTGTATGATATTTCATCATGAAATATTTCTTTAAGTAGTCAATTGCCCTTGGAAGCTCTTCAAGAGTTCTATAGCATTTATATCATCATCATCATCAACAACAACAACAAAATATTGATTACTATTTGAAACACGTGTGCATATATTGTAATCCTTTGGGAGTTTTATATAGATATTATCATTAGGCATGTCATATAAGTTGGTCATATCCTAATTTGTTAAGTGTATATTAGGTTTCATGTACTTCCAAGCTAATAAGATATTGACTTGTGATTGAAATCCAACACACGGGATTTTTTATATTATGCGTCTTTGTGAAAATTATTATGTTAAGAGTTTTATATTTTATTTTACGGCTTCATTTGTCTCATTTGATATTCATATAAGTAATAAAGAATTACAACTTTAGATTTCAGAATTTAGTATATTTGGTACATCAAGGAATGATGTGAAGCACCAAAGTATTACTATGGAGCTTCGAAAGATCATTCGGCAGGGCTATTGAACAATCTCGTTGTTAAGGGATAGAATCCCACATCGAATAAAGATATGAAAATATAGACCAATTTATAAAGGGTTTGAGCTACTCCTTTTAACAAGGTTGACTTGTTAAGATGGAACCCTAATTCTTAACACGGTATCAGAGCCCGTTGAGCTCTAACGAGCAATTTGATCCGATTAAGACTCAAAAAAATTGAGCACGTGAATTTCAAGATTGGTCTGTTCAAACGAGCCGCCATCTTGCGGGGTATGTTAAGGGATAGAATCTCACATCGAATAAAGATATGAAAATATAGACCCATTTATAAAGGGTTTGAGCTACTCGATCATTTTAACAAGGTTGACATGTTAAGATGGAAACTCAAATCTTAATACTCATTTCTTTACACAAGCCGTTTATTTTGGTTTAGACACAGGCAAGGGGACTTCGATATCAACCATCCATTTGGTATATATTTCTCTTACTCAATCTCTACCATCTACCCCATTCTTAGCTAGTGTCATAACAAGCTCTATTATGGGATCCTATAAGATCAACACTGATAGATGCGTCAAGATGATTTTCCTAGTGGTGGGGTATCATTTGGGAACATACATGACGTTTCATTCGTCCACTCATTTCATCTTATGGTGATTGCCATATACTAGAGGTTGAGCTACAAGCCATTCTTGATGGGATCCTTATTGTACACCGACTTAGATTTTCAGACTTATAGATAGAGGTTGATTCCTCCTCAACTGGTCATTGCATTACAAGTGGTGGAGGTGTTGGATAAAATAATGGTAAAGTGCAGAAAAACTTATCAATAGATCGAGTCTCGTGACAGCACGATGTCCTAAAGCGAAATTGCCCGTCGATAACTGCTGCGACCTCCGTGGACAATCACCTCCAGGATACAACGATCAAATAAACCAATTGTGCAGCGATCACAAAAGGTTTTCAGAACTCTCAAGTGTACTCCAGAAATATGAAAAAATAATTTGAGTATAATATTTTTACTGTATATATGAAGAGACAATTTCGTTTTTTGTTGTATTTTTCTAATACCCAAAAGTGTGTTTATATAGGTATAAAGAGATGTAACTTCTTCCACCATGATCTAGCATTAAGTTACATATGTAATGGCCTATGGTAATGGATATTAAAACTGGGCAGTTAAAACAGTTATATTTTACTGGCTAGTTGACCCATTAAATAATTCCGAAAATAATTAAAAAATAATAATTATTTTATTAGAATCAATAAAGCCCAAGAGGCCCCAAGACCCAATCAAAGACTTTTTGATATAATGCGTGAGGCGTGGCTCGAACCCCTGACCTCCCACACAAATTCCACATATTTACCAGTTGGACACTTTATCTTAATTAATTATTTCTTTCACATATTATATTTATAGTATAAATATACAACAGGAGGTCCATGGTCTATCTAGTCTACTCTTATATAGGCATCTATTTCCCTTCGATCATGACACTAATGCTACTTGATAAGTATGATGTTACACTTATTTGTGTCGCAAAAAAGCATATTTTTGGAGTATTTTTATTTAGTTGATATTTTATTTTGATTGTATACTGATTATTTTAGGAGAAAATCGATGTTGGATGTCTTGTGAAAAAACGGAAAGGAAATAGAATGAAAATGACTAAAAAGAACAATTTACAGAAGACGGTGACTAAGATATAAATATTTAAAAGATGAAGGACACACGAGACAAATAAGAAGGGACTTCAGCTGAGTTAATAGGGAAACCCACGGACCAACTTTAGATGAGGAAGCACAACTATGATACTTGCGATCACAAGCTCTAACTGTGCGATCACAAGGGTGATAAAAATGTTACCAACACATTCAAGAGTACTACCATGCGGCCCCAACTAAGAATATCTTTCAATCACATGGTTATTTGGCACATAAAATATTTTCTTTCCAAATTTATGTTGACATCTACATGTTATAGGATTTGTACACGAACTTAACCTAATTCTGGAGGCTATAAATGTGATTCTTCATATTGCAAAATAGAGAGGAGAGTTTTGGAGCACGTCCTGGATGCAATTTCAAGAATCTTTGTTCAAAATTTTGGGATTGTAAGCAAAAGAACTAGGATTTCTTGTAGACTCCATTGAAGACAATCAAGGAAACAAAATTAATCTTCAAGTTTCTTCTTGCAATTCAATGATTCGGGTGATGATTTCTCAATTTATTGTTGTGCTTTTGTATTTCAGACATGAAAGGCTAAATCTTTTATGCGGAGTATATGATGTAAATCATTAAGTGAAGTTATAATTCAAGAAATCTTCTTTTAATCATCAAGTTATGTTGGATTGATTGCTGTCAATGCTTTAATTACCATTGGAATGAATGATGAAAACAAAAATGTATTCTTCACTTATTTTATTTCAAGAGGTTTAAAGTAGGCTTAGCTCGTGATTGGCATTCAACGTAAAGTCATATAAATATTAGGATAATTGTCTATACTTTATGCAATCCAATCTGTTGATTAATGCATTTTTCATATAATAAAAATTGAGATACGAATATTTCTGGTTGTATAAAAAAACGATTCAATAATTAAGATTGGTTTCTCTTGTTATATAATTTAGCTTGAATTCTATTAATTGTTAATTAAGATTGGTTTCTCTTGTTATATAATTTTTGTTACTTTAAATTTCTTTCTTGTTAATACTCTACTGCCTTTATTTGGATCCTTATAGATATTTGCATGATCTTCTATATGCAAAATTTGGAAGGTATCGACCTCCTTCCATTTGATCTCAAGATTGTGTTGGATAATTGTTTCAATACTTAAATATCGAATATGCAGTAGCAAATTCAACAACGTGTCAAATCGCTATAACAAGTAACAAGACAACTTGGTCATTATTGTAATAAAAAAATAACAGACAATATCTCTTAAATGAAACTCTAAATAAAAAACAAAAAGAGACAAATTAATGTTAAAGAAATCACAAAGCTGAATAGTTATTCTTTCAAATATAATTTTAGCCCACTAAAATCATAAAGAGGTTACTGCATATATTGTGCCAAAATAATAATTAAAGCACTATCTAATATTATACTACAATATATCTTTGACACAGTATTTTTATACACAGTAAAAAGAAATTAGAAAGATATAAATTCTATATATTTACATAAACTAATGACAAAACAAATTATTGCAGAAGTTAAAGAGCAGGAAACTTTTGAAAGATAATTGCAGAATATTAATATGCAAAATCGAGCAACAACAAGTTATAAAAACTGTAAAAGACTTTTAACCCGAGGCAGCCCTGTGTCAAACACAGTTTCCTTAAAACAGATTCACCCCTCACCGTACGTGCTTGAGGTATAGTACGAACGTCTATTTCCCAGGATATAACGGAGAAACCAGTAAAATCCGAGCACAACAGACTCTACTCCGGCGAACTGGATTTGTGTCTGAAATATATCACCACCAGACTCGAACAGAAACGAAAAATGCAGAGAAACAAGAACTGTGTGCAGATGAATGTGGGTGTACTAGACAGTGGAAAAAACGAATGGCAATTAACACATGAGGTTTAGGAGTTTTGGAAAATGAAAAGTCTGTTGACAAAATTGAAACCTGTAGCAAAACGTAGACACTCCTAAGGGGTCAATTTCGCTCCTTTCGGTCCAACATTCGTGTACGCAGGTTACGCCCGCACACAAGTTCAAAGTCCGAAGCCTATTTCGGTCCAAGATTTGCATCCCCTGCGCGCGGACATGGAGAGAGCGTCTATGCTACACATGATTACACCATTCTAAAGTGTAATCATTTATAAAGTGGTTTTAGTTTTCATCCACTTCCTATGTGGGACAAACCTTAACTTTTTAGTTTTTCCACCAACAAACTCCTTTCACATGACATACTTTGAGCTTCAATTTCTCATTCACCCGAGCATCATTTTTGACAAGTAAGTATATGATTTCGATGTAGTCACGGAGGATAACACAAATCAACTTTCATCTTTCAAAATAGCCAACCGGGTCCCGCTCAAAATTAGTGCCAAAGTCAGCCCTTCAACTCAGATTTTTTTCAACAATTCCCCACATGAATGAAAATTGGGAGCGACACATGAATGTGACACATGACGACTTGGTGATATAGTTCAACAGTTGAAACCTGCATAGGATAGGTAGGTGTGTTACCTTTTGAACCATCCCTTGTGAAAGCATATTTACTTTACTGGCTGACCAGTAGATGCGATGTCTTTGAACTGATCTACCGTTTATGTAAACGATGATACACTCAACACATGATTCTTCCTAACACATTTCAGTTCTCATTATTATGTTCGTTTTGGCCATGAAAATATGCCTGGTTCTGTGAGAGTTCACAAGAATTTTGCTCTACACAATTCCCTTAGAAGCGACCCTACTTTTCTCTCACATAGGTGATTTTTTATTACAAGTAACTTGCATTACTTGGCTCGAATTTCGACGCATAAGAATCGTTAAAAACCTATTGCTTATCCTTCATCTTTACGGGTATCACTGTTTCATCTAGGGATGGACAAGAGGTAATATCCCCCACAGTGATTCTATCAAGTTTTTACAATTAGGTTGTTCCTTTGAACCTAGATCTTGGGATCTCCAATCGACTAGGTTGGGTTTTTCTTTGTATCAACTTATCCATTCAAGGGCTTAAGTCACATTCCTCTCGATGATTTGTCAACTAACTCTCTATTTAACCCTTTGGTTAACAGATCCACAATGTTATCATTTGATTTTACATAATCAACAGCGATAACTCCAGTTGAGAGTAATTGCCTTATGATATTGTATCTACGACATATATGTCTAGACTTACCATTATACATGTTACTCTGTGCCCTTCCAATTGCTGATTAACTATTACAATATATGCAAATTGCTGGCACATGTTTTGACCATCTTGGAATATCTTCTAAAAAGTTGCGCAACCATTCAGCATCTTCACCACTTTTATCTAGAGCTATAAACTTAGATTCCATAGTGGATCTGGCTATCACTGTTTGTTTAGAAGATTTTCAGGATATAGCTGCACCTGCCAATGTGAACACAAATCCACTCGTGGATTTTGAGTCTTTTATATCAGATATACAATTACCATCAGTATATCATTCAATGACTGATGGATATCTTGTATAGTGCATTCCAAAATTACGAGTATATCTCAAGTACCTTAGTACTCTTACTATTCCTTTCCAGTGATCAGCACCTGGATTACTCGTATATCTACTCAGTTTACTCATTGTATAGGCTATGTTTGATCTTGTACAACTCATCAAGTACATCAGACTCCCAATAACTCTCGAGTATTCTACTTGAGATACACTATCACCTTTGTTTTTGGATGGATGTTGACTTGTATCTATCGGTGTTCTAGCCATTTCAGTATCACCCTTACTGAACTTTTCTAGAATTTTATCCACATAATGTGACTGGTTTAGAACAAGCCCATCTGATGTTCTTGAAATTTTGATTCCATGTATAACATCAGCTAAACACATATCCATCATGTTAAATCTTGAATTTAACATATCTTTAGTGGATTTAATCATCTTATTGTCACTACCAACAATAAGTATGTCATCAACGTAAAAACATAAAATGATATAACAATTTCTAGTGTCTTTAACGTAAACACATTTGTCACACTCGTTGATTCTAAATTCACTCTCCATCATGACACTGTCAAATTTTCGTGCCATTATTTTGGTACTTGTTTCAAGCCATATAATGACTTCACCAATTTACAAACCTTCTTTTTTTGTCCTGGAGATGAAAACCCCTCGAGTTGTTCCATATAGATTTCTTCATATAAATCTTCATTCAAGAAGGCAGTCTTAACATCCATTTGATATACTTCAAGATTTCGCAGAGCAGCAATTGTAAGTATCATCCTAATAGATGTTATTCTCATTACTGGAGAATATGTATCAAAGTAATCAAGGCCTTCTCGTTGTCTGTAACATTTTATTACTAATCTAGCCTTATACTTTTCAATAGATCCATATGCTTTCATTTTTCATTTGAAAATCCATTTGTAGCCTAGTGGTTTACTTCCTGGTGGAAGATTCACTAGCTCTCATGTATGATTTTGCAAAATAGAATCTATTTCACTTTTAATGGCCTCTTTCCATTGAGGTCCTTCCGATGAGTTCACAGCTTCTTGATAGCTTTGAGGTTCACTTTCTAGCATATAGGTCATAAAATCTGGACCATATGATTTTTTCGTTCTTTCCCTTTTGTTATGTCTTGGTTCAACCTCAACCTCCTCTTCTAATTCTTGGTCCTGACTATTTTTAGTCATAATCTCATACGCCCGTTTAGAAGAGTTTGCCTCTTTTTTGGACTTATATGGAAATACATGTTCAAGAACGAAGCATTTCTCGATTCCATTACCGTGTTTTTGTGTATATCTGAGATTTTAGACTCATACACAAAAAATCGATAAACACTACTGTTTTGAGCATATCCAATGAAGATACAATCTATCGTTTTCGGGCCTATCTTCACCTTTTTTGGTATTGGGACAGCCGCTTTATCAAGACACCCTCACACTCGTAAGTATTTATAGAGACTTTCTTCTTTTCTATAACTCATAATAGGTTTTTTTCCATTTTCTTTCGGGGCACCTTATTTAAAAGATAATTTGCTGATAACACAGCCTCCCCCACATGTTCTGAGGTGACCCAGAACTTACCAACATTGCATTCATCATTTCTTTTAAGGTGCGATTTTTCCTTTCAGCAACACCATTTTGTTGCGGTGAATAAGGTGCGGTGGTTTAATGTATAATTCCGTATTGAGCACAGAATTCAGCGAATGGTGCTTCATATTCACCACCTCGATCGCTTTTTATCACCTTAATTTTCTTGTTAAGTTGGTTCTCAACTTCATTTTTGTAGAGAATAAATTTCTTTATCGCTTTATCCTTACTTTTTAGTAAGTAGACATAGCAATATTTTGTACTATCGTCGACAAAAGTAATGAAATACTTGTTGCCACCTCTTGTTTGTACAAATTTTAAATCACAAATATTACTGTGAATTAAATCAAGTGGTTCTGTATTCCGTTCAATTGATTTAAACGATAACTTTGTCAATTTTGCCTCAACACAAGCTTCACACTTATGTTTTAAATCAATATGGAAGGCGGGTATGCAATTCAAGTTAACTAGTCTACGTCAAAAATCATAGTTAACATGTCCTAGTCTACCATACCACATATTGGAAGACTCAAGCAAGTAAGTGGAAGAGTTCACTTTATTTGTTTTTAGTTTAACAACTATTACATTAAGTTTAAACATACCCTCGGAAACATAGCCTTTTCCGACAAACATTCTACTTTTTGACAAAATGACTTTGTCCGACTCAAATACAATACGAAAACCATGCTTATTCAAAAGCAACCCGGACACAAGGTTCTTGCGAATTTTTGACACATACAACACATTGTTGAAAGTCAGCTCTTTCCCTGATGTCATCTTCAGAACCACCTTGCCTTGTCCCTTGATTTCAAAAGTTGCTGAATTTCTCATGAACAACTTCTCTCCATTTTCAATTATTTCGAAAGCAGCAAACAGTTCTTTATCAGAACACACATGCATCGTAGCTCCAGTGTCAATCCACCATTCTTTTGGGTTAGAACCTACCATGTTCACTTCAGAAATGATAACTGCTAGATTCATCTCCGCCACATCATGCGCCATGTAGTCAACCACATTTGTTTCTTTCTTCTTCTTTGGCAATCTACACTCTGAAGACTTGTGACCCACTTTGTCACAATTGAAGTATTTTCCTTGAAACTTCCTTTTAGAGGTTCCACCTTTAGGTCCTAGCTTGGTCCTTTTACCACCGAATGGTCCAGTCTTACTTTTGTAGGCCTTACTGCTTTGACCATGCTCCACAACATTGGCTCTAACAACACTAGGATTGAAAAACTTCTTCTCGGAACTCTTGTTGTCTTTTTCAATTCGAAGTCTAACAATTAGTTCTTCGACGTTCATTTCCTTTCGTTTGTACTTTAGGTAATTCTTGAAATCTTTCCATGTGGGGGGAAATTTTTCAATAATTGCAGTCACTTGGAAAGTTTCACTCAACACCATCCCTTCGGTATGAATTTCATGAAGAATTATTGGAGTTCTTGCACTTGACTGATTACAGTTTTGGAGTCCACTATTTTATAATCTAAGAATTTGCCGACAATGAACTTTTTAGCTCCGACATCTTCAGTTTTATATTTAAGGTCCAAAGACTCCCACAACTCCTTAGCAGTTTTCATAATGCTATACACGTTGTACATCGAATCTGCTAAACTGTTTATAATGTAATTTCGGCATAGAAAATCCGAATGGTTCCAAGCATAAAGTGCACTGATCGCTTGAACATCTCCCTCACCCTTATTGAGTTTTGGAGTAGTTTCAGTTAAGAACCTCGCAAGATTCAAGGTGATCAGATAAAATAACATTTTCTGCTACCACCTCTTGAAATTCAAGCCATTGAATTTCTTCGATTTTTCATTATAATTAACCGGAATAGTAGCCACATGTTAGCTCACAACATGACTTGGCAGTGTAGCCACAGTCTGAGCCACACCAGAACTAGAGCCCACAGCCTAATTTCTAGTAGCCACAATTTGGGTTACATCCATGCTAGTTTGTTCGGTTACCATTTCTGAAAATGAAACAAAATATTACTTTCCAATAAACTAATATTAATTTTCAAGAAATCAAATGAAATAACTTATCAAAATGATCTGTTTTAAGTTTGTTGGATAATTGTTTCAATACTTAGATATCGAATATGCAGTAGAAAATTCAACGTGTCAAATCGCTATAACAAGTAACAAGAAAACTTGGTCATTATTGTAATAAAAAAAATAACAGACAATATCTCTTAAATGAAACTCTAAATAAAAAGCAGAAAGAGACAAATTAATGTTAAAGATATTGCAAAGTTGAATAGTTATTCTTTCAAATATAATTTTAGCTTACTAAAATCATAAAGAGGTTACTGCATATATTGTGCCAAAATAATAATTAAAGCACTACCTAATGTTATACTGCAATATATCTTTGACACAATATTTTTACACACAGAAAAAGAAATCAGAAAGATATCAATTGCATATATTTGTATAAACTAATGACAAAACAAATTATTGCAGAAGTTAAAGAGCAAGAAACTTTTAAAAGATAATTGCAGAATATTAATATGCAAAATCGAGCAACAAGAAGTTATAAAAACTGTAAAAGACTTTTAACCCGAGGCCGCCCTGTGTCAAACACGTTTTCCTTAAAACAGATTCGCCCCCTCACCGTACATGCTTGAGGTATAGTACGAGCGTCTACTTCCTAGGATACAACGGAGAAACCAGTAAAATCCGAGTACAACAGACTCTACTTCGGCGAACTGGATTTGTGTCTGAAATATATCACCACCAGACTCGAACAGAAACGAAAAATGTAGAGAAACAAGAACTGTGTGCAGATGAATGTGCGTGTACTGGACAGTGAAAAAACGAGACACATATAAAGACTGACTCTTGTAACCTGCCCATTAACAAATGGCAATTAACACAGGTAGTTTAGGAGTTTTGGAAAATGAAAAGTCTGTTGAAAAAATTAAAACCTGTAGCAAAACGTAGACACTCCTAAGGGGCTAATTTCGTTCCTTTCAGTCCGACATTCGTGTACGCAGATCGCGCCCGCACACAAGTTCAAGGTACGAAACCTATTTCCGTCCAAGACTTGCACCCCCCTATGCACCCAACGTAGAAAGAGCATTTATGCTACGCATGATTACACTATTCTAAAGTGTAATCCTTTATAAAGTGGTTTTAATTTTCATCCACTTCCTATGTGGGACAAACCTTAACTTTTTAGTTTTCCCACCAACAAACTCCTTTCACATGGCATACTTTGAGGTTCAATTTCTCATTCACCCAAGCATCATTTTTGACAAGTATATGATTTCGATGTACTCACGGAGGATAACACAAATTAACTTTCATCTTTCAAAATAGCCAACCGGGTCCCACTCAAAATTAGTGCCAAAGTCAGCCCTTCAACTCAGATTGTTTCCAACAGATTGAGAAAACTTTCGTACAACGAAGGAAGGATATTCTATATTGCTTGCCATCTGGCAAAGATTTGTTTGGAAACAAGATTTTTAACATCTTTTTATAAAACATCTTTTGATGCTTTACAGTCCATTTTTAAAATAAACATTTTGTTTATTAATTAAATCATCTTGAAATTCCGAAATGCATAAAACAATTGAATTTTTTTTTTGATTGTTGAATAATTATTTTGAGGCCCATTACAAACACCAGAATGAAATCTGACAAGCTGTTCAAGATTAAATTGTTTTGGAATCTATTTGAGGATGCCATCAAAACCAATATCTGACACACTAGTTTCAACAATAATAGAGGTCAAGATTGATAAACACATAATACTTTTGACAATTTTTTTGACCTTTTGTACAGTCATTGTATGCTCATAACTCCATGGGGCCGGATTTTTTGTAATCTTTTGCAAAGATGTGCACATAGAATCATTATCTCTTTGATAAAGTTATCTATGTAATTAACACAACCTATAAATCTTTGAAGACTATTTTTGTCTAGAATTTCATCAGGAAATTTATTTATACGTGAAATCTAAACTTCTTTAAATTCGAGAAATGGTTCATAGTTGAATGTTATGTCCTAAGAACCTAATACTTGTTTGACATAAAATAATTTTTCCATTATTTTTTATAACATGAATAAATATATTGAGATACTTGAAATGTTGTACAATAATACAATCTGAATAAGGATTGAAAATATCATTCATAATTTTTTAAAATTCGGAAAGATACTTTTTTCGTCCAAATGGCATAACATTTCATTAGTATTGTCCGAAAAGAACATTGAAATTAGTTTTCTAGCTATCTTCTTCTTTAATTTGAATTTGCCAGAATCCTGAATTCATATCAAATTTTGAAAAAAATCGCATCTTTGAATAACTTATTTAATATGTCTTTATTTTAAGGTAATGGATATCTAATCCATTGAAGAGTTTTATTGAGATGTTTGTAATTGATAACTAAATGAGAAACTTCTCGTTCAATTTCAGTAGATTTTTTGACATAAAATGTCGAACAGCTCCACGGTGATTTACTTGGACGAATAAGCTTTTTATTCAATAAATCATTGATCTCCTTGATATAGTGATCAAGTAATTCATTATTCATTTGAATATGATGAGATTTTGAAGGAATCCTTGATTCATGAAAATTATGAGTATATGGCAGAGACATAACATGCTTTTTCCTATTCCAAAAAGCATTTGGAATACTGAAGCATATCTCATCTTCTATTTGCTTTTGAAAAAGAGAGATTTTCTCAATAATAGAGGAATTTTTTAACTGTTCCTCGATTCTTTGAAATCTTATATCCTCTTTTAAAAATTGAATATGCTTTTTTTAAAATTAATATTATTAATAATGTTTGAAATAGACACTTCTTTCAAAGTATTTACATCTTTGTAAGAATGTGGATTTGAAAATCTGAAAGTAATATTTTGACCAAAAGTATTAGTAGTTAAACCTTTTAAATCAATTTGAAAAGGATAAATGATGCAGGAGGGTCTGAGTCAGATGCTAAGTTGTCAGATATACGTTAATCGCTCTAAAGTATCACGAGTTGGCAGATCGGCCCAAGGATGACAAGTGATCTCGTAATTTTGGTAATTGAGACATGTTTCTCGGTAATTTGGCCGTAACTTTCGTTAGGTTATCAGAATCGCGATTATAACCACAATCTGAAAAGCTTGTTCAGTGCGCACATCGTGGACACCCAGCTTTGGTAGGTGTATGCCGTTTTAGACCTCAAATTTCGTTGTTTTCCCTTTCGAATTGCTACTTTTAGTTAAATCTTGCTATTTTTGGTAATATCTTGATTGCATGTTAAGGAGATGATATTTAACCCGGTTTGGGCTAAATTTTTCGCAGACTACTTTTTTTATTCCATTTTAATTTGGCGTGATTTTTGAAATATTTCCATTTTTGGTAAAATTAGGACTTTTGCTATAAAGTTCGGCTTGTGGACTTATTTTTATCATTGTTGGATATAAGAAAGTTCTTTAAACTTCAGAGACGTTATGTTTTCAGCGTTAATCTCGTGTTCTTCCCTGTGAATTTGTTGGTAGAACTAGCTTGCAAAATAATCACTATTCTGCCCGACATCAATAAAGTTGAACAATAAATATTATTCCGTCATTGGTAGAGCCTTGCCTATAAGTCAAAAGATTATCTTTGAAATCTAAATACAAAAAACTTTCACAGGGCATCATTACTCAACTTTGATAAGCTAATTTTACTAGCAGCATTCAATTGTCCCTCAAAATTAGCAAACTTCCTCTCTTGTGCTTTATATTCCTGGTCCTTTGTTCTTCTATCATCAGTAGAATCCTCTTTGAGATCCTTATTGTTATCTTCCTCTCTCTAGTCTTTTTTCTAATGTTATCAACATGATTAGCAGCTTTATTATCATTATCACTATGAGACACTTGTTCATGCTTGTGTACATCTTCACCACAGTCATCATCAGTTAAAAAGTCATTGTTATGAATCAACACCGATATCAAAAATATTTTGATATCAATTGTTGAGAAACTGGCCAAATAATTAAAGAAGAAAAATATAGACAATATGAAATTTATTGGATCACACAACAATCAAGAAAATTGTGGAAGAGGAGAATTCATTATACCAAGAAACAACCATTGTTTTACAAGATTTGATCCTCTCAATCTAATCTAAACAATTCTCTCTTGTTTCTAATGTATACACAAAGATCTAATTGTTATAATATCTCTTTTCTCACCTCTCGAGTCACTTAATTGTGCCTATACCTTGTGGAGTATTTATAGAAGCCAAATCTCGAAGTTTTGGAATCCAAGATGAAGTAGAAGTCCCAAAATCCAGATAGAACAAGAAAACTACCAAAAAATACATTTTCAGGCCCGGCTCGGTGCCAAGCATTTTGTCCCCAGCCCAGCGCTGTGGCAGTGGGCTTGCTGAAAATTCTCCTTCTTCCAATCTTTGTTTCCTTTTCATCTCCATAATATTTTACTTCATCTCCAATTCCTTAATTCAATCAAAACTCTCAAAACACCATGATATTTGATTCCTAATCAAACCATAATTCTAAACCAAGATTAAACAAGCTTCTTTCATGCAACAAACTTCTAAATAACATATAATTTTTGTCACAAAACCTAAAAAACTCCAACTTGACACAAATTCCATAACAAGGAATTAAATCTTCACTTTTCAATTCCTTTTTTAAGTCTTCAACCATGTCCCAACCGAACACCCCATGCCCCCGCCGGGCACGCCATGCCCCTTTCAGGCATACTCAGCAACTATGAACTACATCCAAGCCCTGTATACCAGCAAAACTACCTTGCGCGACATCCTTATTTGAATCATCTCATTCACTTCCAGTTCCAACCAAGTCATCAAACCTGCTTAAATCACCACAAGCAACCCCAACTCCACCTTAGTTGTCAAACCTGCTCAAAACACATTTTTTGGCCCGCCTAGGGCGCCGAGCATTCTGCTTTCCCCAGCCCGGTGCTGCGGTGCAAGCTTGCTAAAAAAAAATTTTCTTCCAATTTTTGTTTCCTTTTCATCTTTATAGTATTTTATTTCATCTTCAATTCCTTAATTCAATCAAAACTCCCAAAACACCGTGATATTTGATTCCTAGTCAAACCATACTTCTAAACCAAGATTCAACAATTTTCCTTCATGCAACAAACTTCTAAATCACAGTGTTTTTGTCACAAAATCTAACTATCATCATCACTGGATCCACCAAATTCCCACTGAGAATCACCTTCTTCAATAGGGCCCACGTCATCATCATTTTCATTATCATCACTGGACAAGCCACTATATCCCATTTCATCAATATCATCATATTGTTCCGACAACTCAGCCCCATGGACATTCCTAGCAACCTGCACCTCATCAAATGCTTTAGTTTGGGCCTTTGGGTTAGCAGGCTTCCTTCTATCCTTTTTGATCAATAAATGTAGGGTAAACCTATAGATAACTTTTTTATTCTTTCTGTTGGTTCATTTATGACATGACCTCGCCTCGAGTCACCCTAGTGGACCCATACGTGGAGTGTGCCAATTATGAATTCCAGCTAGATGCTGGACCCACCACCAAGGCCACATAGACTGTTCTATGACTGATTGACTAATCGAGGACTACAATATTTTTATAGAAATTTTGACAGGGTTTTCCCTAAAATTTCGACAAAACCAACCTGAAAAATCATCAAAAATCATGCAAACACCTACACCAAATATTTTGGAAATCATCAATGCCACCACAACTCAAACAACATGATATTAAACTAGACTGAGTACTTCTACTAAAAACACCATGTCCACAAACATGCATTACATCGATTTTACAACCCTTCGACTAAGTGCCCTTCGACTAAGTGAACATCAACAAAATATTAGACCAAGTGTTTAATAACATGAGTCCCCAAAATACAATACATACTATGAAATGATTAAGATCGTGCAACTAAATGGTGGTTAATTAGGCTCTGACTGCAGCAGGCTTTCCAAGTATCTCAAATTCAGCGGCCTCCTGATAGAAAAAAATATGACAAAAGATATGAGTTTGTAACTCAGTGAGTGGATAATACGAAACACATACCTTTTTCAATTTATATGCATATTTACTAAGAGATCTGATTATCTTCTTATAGCTTTAAGAAATCTAAATTCTGATAATTTGTTTAGAACTGAAATATGCTAAAATCATAAAATTCTTACTCTTTATTCAGAATAGCCAACAGTAAAATATGTCAAGTATAGATAATCTGGTATCAACAATAATCTGTATAAAGTTGTCATTTCAGTAAGTTAAAATTGTATATCTATATCTGAATAAGTTGAATTATATAATCTAAGAGAAACTATCATCTGATATTCGAAAATTTGTGAATCTACAACTGAATAAACATCATATAATATACTGAATAGTCACACCAATAAGTACCCAATGAATAACCTTACTTATGTACAGAGTAATCTCGATGTACGAAGCAAAGTCATTCAAATCTGATAATATGGTCATACGTACGCAGAGCTGCCCCAAAGGCTAATCACCCTAGTATACGACCCAAAGCCTATGTGTGTACGAGAGTGGGTCCCAAAGACCTCTGATAATCTGGTCATACACTGTGGAAACACATTCACACCAGTGCAGAGCGGGTAAAATAACCATATGAAGTCATACGCTGTAGAAACACATTCACACCAGTGCAGACATGGGTAAAATCACTTGGGTACTTTCTGGTGGTTTTAAAATAACTTTTAATATGCTGAAACACGTAATATGAATATAAAATGCTGGATGAATAATTTAAATGAAGTGAATTTAACTTTAAAAGAACTGACTATAAAATCCATTTAATTCAGAAAATCATGCTATCAAATCAAATATATATAAAATAATTAACTTTGTGATATGATATAAATTCAATAATTATTCATTTATGAAAAGTAAGTTTTTCCACTCACAGAGTACGAGCTACAAGCTAGACTGATAAACCTTTCCAATTTGTTCGTCACCACCTGAAATATGATATGAATAACAAATTAAACCCCTATCGAACCAAGAAACCTTTAATATCGAATGCAATAATAATTAAACTAAACTTTCTCGATACTTGTCTAAATCTCCCAAATAATTCACTTAATCCAATGGAACTAATTACACTTTCTAGTTCCTTCGCTAGCATGCACTTTATCAAACTCACTTCCATCACAACCATAAAATAAGTATCCATTTTCCATCTAAGGAAAAACTTGAAATCATACTTTCACCATTACTTTTACATCTTGTTCCATCAATACATTCTTTCAAGTGAGTATTTACCAACACAAGTATTTCCACAATTTATCTTCATTTAAGAAACCAATTTAAAATTCTAGGGTTTGCCAAAAATGGTATAACTTACCTTGAATCAAATGGAAGCTAGCCAAACAAGAAACTTGAACTAGAAATCACAATCTTCTTCCTCCATTTGACATTTTTGGACCATGATAAAACCCTAAAAATTAATATATAAATTTTGGTCTCTTGAAAAAAAAATGGATAAATCGAACCCAAGATTGAGGACATCAACACTTACCCTTTTTCTTCTCTTCCTCTTCTTCCTTTCCTTCCCTTTTTCTTTCCTTTTCTTCCCCTTTTTCTTTTTTCTTCTTCTCTGCCCGATTCCAGCCTGCTCTCTGCGTGTGAGGTGAGGGAAATGAGAGAAATGGGTGTTGAAATGTCAAAGTAGTGGAGATTTTGCACCATAAGTCCCTTAACTACCAATGTTATATAAGTCCTCCACTTCAATTATCATCCATTTAAAACCCTCATATATTTCCAATAATAAAATTAACCCAAAAAAATAATTTAGTCCAATTAAGTCCATATTGACCTTGACTTTGACTAATTAAAATTGGGTTGTAACAATCTACCTCTCTAAACTAAGTGACAAGTGAACGTGCGGCAGAGGAAACTGCCTTCTCATGTGATTTTTATACAAAACGAGATCTTGCAACAAATTTTTACTTACGAAAGGGGAAAGAAAAGGGAGAAAGGGGAAAATTACTAGGTGTGAGATACAGTATGTCAAGAAAAAATGGAATATGCGTATATGACTTCAAGCAAATGGGTATACCAAAAGCATGATCAGAAATATTTTCTGTACTACATTCAGTCCAACAGAAAATTGCCAGGAAAAGACAATGGGATATATATAAGGGCTAATCGATATGGAAAACTTATTTTCTCAACAAAAGCAAAGTAATACCTCTGTGCGGATTAATCATGCAAAAATTGATTTACTATTTGCTTAAATAATGGTTCTACTGTACACCGATGATAGCCGCTTGTGACGGATCGCAAGGTGATGCCTTGAAACCTAGCATGGCACCGGGATGTCATGGCACTAGGTGGGGAAAATGAGTTAGACCTATGATTGACTAGGTCTAGGCATCAAAAGTATATGGCGATACCGATGTCACCTAAAATGGTGAAGGGATGACTCATGTCCATGAGGGGAAGTTCGTGTCCAGGTGGTGGCAGGTTCGTGTCTAGTTGGTGCCTGGAAAATTCGGGTGGGCAGGGAGCCATGGCGACACGGCTGCGACACAGGCAGACATCGCAGGCAGATTGCAGGCAGCACCCAGGACGCAGGCAGGACATGGCCAGACACAGACTGCAGTGATGGCAGCACACAGGCAGCACAGCAACACACAGCTTGCAGTCTGTGTGACATGGGGTGACACGGGCGGGACATGGACGTTTTTTCCAGCAGCTCAGGTGGTATTCCAGAGTCAAATACCATGGGCAGGTTGCTGGGATATTTTGGGAGTCTTGGACAAGTTGGCTACTCAAGCCACTTGCAAGACCAAGGCCAAAGGAGGAAGCAAAAGCCAACTTGATGACTATGAAAGGGACTTGTCTAGCATGAGATCTTTTGCTAGAGACATTCCACTTGCATGAAGTCAATTCCAAATTGGTTTCTCTTTGGTCAAAGGAGGTTAAGGCAAAGTAGTATCCATTGTGGACCCTTGGATGAGATTTAATCCTAGCCATTTAATCCAAGGGCCTTGCATGGGATTTGCCTATAAATAGAGATGGGTTCTCTTTGTAATTTGGTATGTGGAATGCATGTGATTCCTAGGATTTATGGGATCCTTGGGATCCTTGTAATTCATGTCATATATGTAATTCCTAGAATGAGTAGGATTCATATATTAGGGTAATTCATGGGATATTTATGAAAGGGAGTTTTCCCACATACTTGTGTCTTTACTTCAAAATCCTTTATTCAATGTCGTAGTGAACTCGCCTACTTGGTTGAATTATTTTAGGGGCGTCGAAAGGCTGACTTAGCGTTTTCTCGTAGGGACGGGAAGTGTGAACGTTAAGGCCGCACGGTGTCTAGTATTTCTAGTGTAGGAAATTTGACCCCGTGACAAGTGGTATCAGAGCATAAACCTTGGTGAAGTGGTATCAGAGCGGGTCCGTTCGAACATGCGGTATTGTTATGGGACAAAGTCGTGTGTTCTTGCGGAGAAAATATTGTCATGGCGGATTCACAAGACAAGCTGTTGAGATCAAGGAAAAGGGGTTGCGGTGATGCCCAAATTGAAGCAAAGAAGACACGGAGCAAAAAGTGATGATCGGGTCAAAATCTCATGAATCATTGTTCAAGGATTCCGAAAATGGGAACATTGATGTTCAAAAATTCGACAAGCGTAGTGACGCTATGACCAAAGGAGTTGGCCATGCGAGGAACCCAAGCCGTGGTGCTAGGGGTGAAGTTTGGTTTCGAACATCCGGAGGAGTCATCCATCCGAGGAACTACAGCAAATGACGCTGAGGGTGAAGGATTGGTGTCGAGCGACCAAGGGAGTCGTCCAGCCGAGGAACTACAGCAGTGTTGCTGAGGGTGAAGGTTGGCATCGAACGTGGCATGCAAGAGATTGCAGCGGGAAGAGGTGCACGGAGCGCTGTGGACACCCGTCCATCCAGGAATGGTGCCGCAAGTAGAAAGAACATTCAATCTCATTGACGGGGAGGACAATGTAGGACGTGTGTCGTATGGGGAAATGACGAACACGTTCCGCTACGAGGGCGTTAGCGGATTTGGTGGGGGAGAATGTGACGGATCGCAAGGTGATGCCTTGAAACCTAGCATGGCACCGGGATGTCATGGCACCAGGTGGGGAAAATGAGTTAGACCTATGGTTGACTAGGTCTAGGCATCAAAAGTATATGGCGATACCGGTGTCACCTAAAATGGTGAAGGGATGACTCATGTCCATGAGGGGAAGTTCGTGTCCAGGTGGTGGCAGGTTCGTGTCTAGTTGGTGCCTGGAAAATTCGGGTGTGCAGGGAGCCATGGCGACACGGCTGCGACACAGGCAGACATCGCAGGCAGATTGCAGGCAGCACCCAGGACGCAGGCAGGACATGGCCAGACACAGACTGCAGTGATGGCAGCACACAGGCAGCACAGCAACACACAGCTTGCAGTCTGTGTGACATGGGGTGACACGGGCATGACATGGACGTTTTTTTCCAGTAACTCAGGTGGTATTCCAGAGTCAAATACCATGGGCAGGTTGCTGGGATATTTTGGGAGTCTTAGACAAGTTGGCCACTCAAGCCACTTGCAAGACCAAGGCCAAAGGAGGAAGCAAAAGCCAAATTGATGACTATGAAAGGGACTTGTCTAGCATGAGATCTTTTGTTAGAGACATTCCACTTGCATGAAGTCAATTCCAAATTGGTTTCTCTTTGGTCAAAG